>JASCZW010013589.1:0-45505 GCA_034211315.2 Aedes japonicus | reverse complement strand
TTAGAAGGAAGTTTAATAATATTAATACTGGGTATTGAAAGGAAATTATTCTGAAGGTTTGACCGAAGTCCGATGGCTATTCAAACCCAAATTCGATTGAAAACGTTTATAAGTCCTCAGGTGGTAGTTATGGTTGCTCAAGCTTATATTTTTACATTTAAAGGAGGTTTTGCGGAAGGTCTGAACCAAAATGTATTGAAAGCCACGGAGAGTAGTTCGTAGTTCCTCAATTCTATTTTAATAAATGATCTCCCGAAGGAAGTGCTCTCTGAAGGAACATACAAGCTCTCGGAAGGAAGTTTTGAAATCTTAAAGAGCTATTTGAGTACTGAAAAATAATTCTTCGGAACGTCTTAACGAAGTACTTGGTCAGCGCTAGAGTGTACTCAAGGCCATTGATGTTCAAATTCCGT
The DNA here is from genome assembly GCA_034211315.2 of Aedes japonicus. NCBI lineage: Eukaryota > Metazoa > Arthropoda > Insecta > Diptera > Culicidae > Aedes > Aedes japonicus. The sequence goes on along the minus strand of JASCZW010013589.1, from coordinate 45,092 downwards.
TCCGAAAAAGTTTGCAAGCCTGGTAGATAGTTCATATATTGCCAGGACTATTTAGTTATCGAAGTTATCGACCCATCGGTAGGTAGTTCATGGAACTCCCAAGACTATTTGAATATTTAACGGAAATCATCATAAGTTCTGAGCGAAATCCGATGACAGTGCTGAAAGGGTATTCAAGCCCGAATTCTGCTGAAGAAGTCCTCGGAGGGCAGTTAGGTCTGAACGAAGTACTGGGGGAAATACGGGGATATTGAAGCGCAAATTCTGTTCTGATGATGTTTACAAGCCTTCTGAAAAGAAGTTGAGCCAGCAAGATCTTAAATTTCCACTTTTATTGTTGTTTTTTTTGTGTTCTTCCAATGAGCGGAGTAACAATCTATGATGAAATTTTTCAGAAGCAGATAATTTCCCATCAACACGAGATGCTCTAGAGTGGACAGTAATGTATTGCTCGAACAAACAAATGACGAGGAAGGTATTGATAGTTTGAGTACAGCAGGACTGTGAAATATGAAAGATGCAAGTTGAAAACGAGCGGAGTGACACTTGAACGATAGTATGCGATCGAGCAATTCAATTTCTTCGTTCGAGCAATAAATTACTGTCCACTCTTAGAGCTTTTCATGTTGATGGGAATTTATCTGTTTTCTGACAAATTTCATCATATAAATTTTCGTTGAAAAAGCTGACGTGTAAGGGTAGTTTGTCTATTGACAAAACTGAGCATTTACAGGAAATTCTTCAGAAGGTCTGAACGAAGCCCGATGGTCAATCATGTCTAAATTCGGTTTGAACAAAGATTATAATCCTGATGGCTATTCAAACTCAAATTCGGTTGAAGAAGTTCAAAATCCTGGGAGGAGTACTTAATGGACTGTCAAGGCTATTTTTGAATTTGAAGGTAAGTCGTTAGTTTGAACAAAGTCCAAATGTTCAGATGATGAAGGAAATTTTTGGCTCGATAATAAATATAATAATATACCGGCATTTAATTTATATTTTAATTTTGACAAGCGAAACTATCGAAAAAATAATTTCAAGTATTATGAAAATTAATGATTGCAAGACAACACCACCCTATTTCACCATGAAACACGCTACAAAAAAAAACAGACTACCTAAACCAACGAACCAACCATTGATTTCTAGCATACAAAAATTGACATATATGTCATAATGGGAGCTCCTGTAGCTGAAAAATATGTGCTGTCACTTTGCATAAATGTCACTTTGTAATACTGCATGTCGGTTTGTAAAAATAAAAATTATTAGTATTTTTCTTGTTTAAAAATCGAGAAAAAACAGTTGAGATTCATAAAAAATATGTTTGAGTTAGGAAGAACGCCCATCATCGATACAGTTGGAAAAAACATGTTTTTTTTTTTTATTAAAACCCCCTATTGCCCAATATTATTCGATCGGTCTGAACTCAGGGCAATTTGGAGGATAAATCTCTTTTTCGACGAAATTAACATTATTCGAAACACCAAGACTCTTGCGGCAAGGGTTGGGTGCCATGCAAATCTGAAAATAGCGAAATATCGTTAGAAATTAAACACTTATAACTTAAGAAATATTCGATTTCCGTTGAAGAAACTGACAGGAATGAAATTCTCCAGAAATTCTGAATGAATTCACGTTCAAGTTCGGTTTGAAAAAATTACAAACCAGATGGGTATTCAAACTCAAATTCGGTTGAAGAAGTTTACAAGTTCTCGGATGGTGGTTTATGGATCGTCAAGGCTATCAGAGTAGAATCCATTCATTCTGGAGAATTTCTTCGAGAGAAAGTTCGAGAGAAGGGGTGGAGCTAAACTCAAGACTATATAAGTTAAAATTCGTTTTGACGAAGTGGTATGGATCGTCAAGAGGAAAGGAAAAGCCTGAGTGTTTAGAATTTCGGTGGAATTGCATCTACTACTGCTAGGACGAGACGCACCTGGGTTTTTGGAGAAAAATATTTTCTGCTGTTTGCCCTTCGAACGAAGTTCTCAGTAACTTTGTGGACCGTGTTATACTTACTTAACTAAGTTCAGTCCTCTTGAAGATTGGTCGCCTCTGATTTCAAATTTTATCCATTTTCTTCAAGTTTGAATTACACTCTCAAAGAATATGATAAACCCAAATTATTTACGACTGTTTACTATTGGAACAAGTTCAAGGGATCAGGACAAGACTACTCACAATCTATCTTCTTTCTTCGTTTAGCATTTCAAGCTTATTGCTTTCACAATTCGCTTATAGCTTGCTCTCAACTTAGTGTTCTAAATGCACGTCCACAGTTGTTAATCGAAAGCTTTCGATGCCAAATACCATTTATGCATTGGTATGATTGTGTGGCAAGTACAATCATACCCTATGCCCAGGGAGACGAGAAATTTTCCTTAACGAAAAATTCCTAGACCAGACAGGGAATCGAACCAAGTCACCTCCAAAATGGTATTGCTTTATAGCTGCGCCTTTCCCACTTGAGCTAAGGGACGACCCGACAATTGACAATCTATTAAGTTTGCAAAAAGTCCGTAATCTTAGAAGACTTCTTAAAGGATCTTGATGGGGCGTTTGTTGGCAACAGTTCAAATCACTTGTATAGAAAATTCGAAAGATTCAAAGCTCGATTCAAAGTAAATCTGGACGCATTCAAAGTAAATCTGGTGGTTGGAACAGAAAACGTTTGACAGGCATTTGTTGATGTTTCATTGACGAAGAAATTGGTGGAAAAAGTTTTTCTCAATTGATCGACGCATCTCGAAATTACGGATCATGGAACTTGAGAAAAGATTGTACAAGAATTGAGTGTGGATAGAGCACAGCGCATCTATCATAAAAGTGGCACTAAGGACAAAGAGCTGAGGAAAAAGCTGTTGGGGTATGTGAAAGGCAACCCAGGTGTCTCCATACGTGAGTTGGCAAAGAAATACGATTCCAACTTTTCACCGTGCGTAACATCCTTTCACGAGAAGTATATAAGTCTTTTTGTGCCAGTAAACATCCGAATCGCTTCCTGAAACTACACTTAGTGGCCAAAAAGCGAGCACGATTACTATGCGAACAAGTTTTCACGAAATTTGATGGCTGTATTTTAATGGATGACGAGACATATGTCAAAATGGATTAGAAACAAATCCCCGGATGACAATTTTACCTGTAAACTGGTCATGGGAGTGCCCTTCAGGTATAAATTTGTCTTTGCTGATAAGTTTGCTCGGAAACTAATGATTTGGCAAGGAATTTGCAGTTGTGTCCTCTAAACCTAGGTTTTCATCACAACTCACACAATGACGTCGAAGGTTTACATTAAAGAGATTCTGAAAAAAGTGGGTTTTACCCTTCATTCGGCAACACTAGACCAACGTTAGGCAGCTGCCACTACTATAAGGAGGTACTAGAATGGTATGCTGCAAACAGTGTTAATTTCGTCGCCAAAGAGATTAATCCTCCGAATTGACTTGAGTTCAGACCGATCGAAAAATACTGGGCAATTGTCAAGCGAAAACTTCGAGGATGCGGTAAAAAAGTGATAAATGCAAAACAAGTGTCACCAGCGACTGTGCTGATCATGATGGCATCAATCACATGTAAAGTGCGACAGTAATTACTTGTTATATATATCGTTTAACGTTTTGATCAACCGTGTATGTTGTTAAATTCTTGAGTTATGATCACTTGAATGCGTCCAAATTTTCTTTGAATCAGGCTTTACTCATCAAATAATCGAGAATAGAATATGTGAAACAATTCGACTAGACTTGGATGATTTGATCACAATCGAGCACTCTATCAACCCTCTAACAACTATCATCAATCCTCAATAATCCTCAACCTCAGCGCCACACCTGTTGTTTTCTTTAGATTCAAAATTCTTGCCAAAAAACTCCCCTGCTATTTATACTCAACCCCAAATTTACGTTGTGACAAATTTGTCCACTTAATCAATAACCGTCTCCACAACACCCACCGCGACCTAGGCGGTAACAAAAACAGCAAACCACCAATCGCCGGTGACTCATCTCCATATCTGAAATCGCCAAATTTTTGGCACATTATTATCAATATATGTTAATTTAAGGCGACGACTCCGACGACTCCGACGACGCCATTACCTAATCGATAGCTGCAAACTGGTTCCCCGGGCGATCACTTCTGTCGGTGTCGTTCCAAATTATGGTAAACAATCAAGACGCGTTGTTTGCTTATTCATGGTCACCCCGGCGGCGGCGGCGGCAGGCATTATGGAAGCACTTCGGAAGCAGCGCGTGGAACAAGCTAGAATCTGGAAACGCCAGAAGAGAGTGAAAACTTCCGAAAAGTCACACCATGGTGGGAAAGATGCTTTCTATTTCAGTTTCCCTCAACCCAAGTCTTTACGACCCGACCCAGGCGTAAATATGCGCGCGTTGTAGGTGGTAATTGGATTCTATGTTAATTGGTGATTTCACACGATGGCGCGAGGTTTCGTGTCGCGCTTTCTGTCGAGAAGTCGCATCGTCATTGTGTTGCAATTTAAATGGTTACAAAGTTTTACGGCGCGAGCGACGGAACAAGCGAATGCTAAGTACAATATGGGAACACTTTAATTAATGCTGGTAGCAGCAGCCACAGCGGCTTTGGCAGTGGGAAGTGCGCGGATTCAATGCTAATGACGACCAATTTGGGTGATTGAAATCCGAACAGAGGTTAGTGCCCTGTGGAGTGCCCGCTACTGAAGTTTCGGGTGTCGTGAAGATTGTTGATTATAGTCAGTACTTTGGACACTTTCGAGCAGTTTAGTGCTTTAGTGTTGAGCATGTCATAAATTCACAACTTTTTCAGCGACGCCACAAAACCACTCGAAAGATTAAAGAAGTATCGATTCTCGTGAACATGTTGTTCACTTTTTGCACCCATTTATCAATCAAATGACGTTCAAGTGCCTGCAGTTGATTAAGATGCCCGAGACGACTCTTTTTTTTGGTCGTCGTCCATCCGTAAATCACTGACTGAAGCTGGACAGCTCGCCAAACAAACGATCCGTTGAGACCCGAAGCTCGCCACCTGTTCCCATTCTCTTTGTGTCACGACAGGTACTCAGCCCAAGGGAAAAAAAACCGCTCCTCGCTTATAATATAATTAATGAACATGCGTTTTTTTTCGGGATATGCAATGATGCAGCAAATAAGACTCCCCCACAAGTGCAGCCGAGTTCTGCCGCCAACAATGCACATTCTTGCCCAAATAAGTGGACGATGATCGATGCCCCGAGTGCGAGATATCCTGCGACCCCGAGAGTCGAGCCAAGGTTAAACGTTATTAATCGTTTTAACTTCGGTGGTATTAGCAAACCGCCGCCACCGTGCACTTAAAAGTGCATCATCATTTGGGATTGTATTCTTTAGCTCGAGGTAGAACTCGTTTCTGGACGGGGCTTTCATCTCTTTTAATAGATCTAATGAGGTTTATCTCGGATGCTTTTGCGTCCTTCTGATCGTGATTTCAATACTCTTTTCCCAAGGCGTGAGGGGATTTTTACGAACAGCGAAGAAAAAAAAACATAATTATCATCAACTTTAATCGTTACTGATACTGCGGTGAGATGCACCTACCTTTTAAGGCGAGGCCCAATGAACTCTCGCGACGCCCACCAATTTCGGAAATCTCATCGGGAAACGAACAATAACACCAACCAGCCTGAAGTGCATCTCTTCTCATTATGATTTTCCTCTCGATTAACCGAACTTTCTCCTCGGGTGCTGCTGCTGACTAGTTACTGGTAGTAGCTGCTTACATAGTTAAAATTTTCACTCTTCAAAAATAAGTAAATAAACACCGGTACGGTAGAAGAAGTGAAGGTATCTAATGGTGATGGAAAACAAACAGACAATTAGGCTGATCCGATGGTGCCACGGAGTTGAATGTGACGACGACGACGACGACGACGATCTAGATTTTCCCGCAATCGCTGGCAGATGGCAATTACTGCAACGATGATGACGACAACGGAGACGACGCACCGGCTATGGCTGGAAGTCACGCAAAGCTGGATTACTGGAGCTGAGCGGCTGAGGTTTTTTGGGAAAAGTGTGTACTTAGAAAGCGAAAGTAAAGACCTATTCTTGGTCCGGATGGAGGTGAATTACCTTTCATTTTTATGCTGGCAAAATCGCGTATTCGAGATAAGGGGGAATTTGAAAACAAGAACGCTGGATCCGGCGTTAAGAATACAAACGAATCTGTTTGGAAAAGATTAAAAAGTGAGCGAAAAAAATAGACATGCAATACGTTCAAAGTAGTTTTAAAATGAATAAGTTCTTCTGAGAGATCAAATTTACAAGCGTTCTAATCAGAAAACCATTGCCTATGGACACAATAAACGCAGGTTAAAAAAAACTATAAGGTACAGCTCCATTGGGTTGTTCCCTCTCGAAGATCATGTTTGTCATGGTGCAAAAGGCCAGCATGGGAGACTAAGAACATGATCAGCAGTGATAGTATCACACTCTACTTTCTTTAAATTGCCACGTCGTAGTACGTTTATTTGAAGGCACTGAAAGAGGTGTCTTACGGGCGGGCTTAGCCACAATTCACTCTTATACGAAGCTGGGAACAATCTACAAATTCCTTCAAATAATTTGGGGAAACGACAAAAAGTGCACTGTTTATTTGCTTGACAACTCTTTCATTGCTGTTTACTCTCTAATTGTCATTGAATAAACAGCAAATATACCTACACACTTGGTATTCTTAATAATCTTATTGTTCCCATCATTATCGAAAAGGGCGAGTGTTTTGATCATGATTGTGAGCAACTAGTAATATGTCCTGATGTGTCAGGTGCAGATTATGCAAATAAATTATAATTTAAATGTACGCTCTATACGACAGCCGTGATAAAGGCACTGACTCTAACAACATATTATTCAGCTAGGATCAGACCTTCTGAACTGAACAAAGGTCATTGAAAAATGTAACTTAGGACAGATGCTGACAAGGAGATAAAGGCTGGGGTTTTATAAAAAAAATATACAAATAATTGAGACTCACCACTCACTATCTTATGCGATGGGTCAACTTATATGACATTAAAAGACCACGGCGGAATAATATAAAGAGATCGGCCAAGACCGCCAAGACTAGGAGGAAACTGGTTTCAGACAAATATAACAGACACAATGAAAGGATAGTAAAAACAAAATTCAATAATGTACAAAAATAAATGAATCAGAAGACGTGAGACGAAATAACGCCAATGACCAAATGACACAAAACAATGGACATGAACATAATGCAAAGAAAAGAGAAGCAAACCTGGGAAATGTAACATCTTTTGAGGCAGTGTCAACAGCGTCTCTATGGACGACATGATCCTTGCACGGCTGGTGAAATGCTTCAAAGGGAGTTAAGTTATGTCAGTCTAACACACAAGGAACAATAACTTCTTATTTTTGATTCGAGAAAACTGCTTCGGAAAACTTTCAAACAAATAACAATCCAACGGACTAGACTACAAAAGACAGAAGGAACTTCGAAACAAATCATTCAAGCTGAACACGTGATACTGACTAACAAAATCACAAATAGACTATGGAAAATTTTTTACAAAGAACAACATAACAAAACAAAATTCTCAAACGTGGCTCCTTCCGAGTCATTTGCAACAGCGTCTTCTTGGACGACATGTTCCGTGTACGGCTGGCAAAATGATTCGAAAGGATCTACGCAACGATATCATCAAAGGCCTGGCATAGAGGTTTTTACTCTATTCAGAGTCCCGCCAGTAAACCTTACAAAAAAAAAAAAAAATGGTACAGCTCCATTGGGTTGTTCGAACTGATGACGGAGGACTATGCAACTAAATGTTAGCCAGTTAGATTGTTAAATGTAATATTCTTTGAATTAGCCGTTTCAGGCCTATTTTTCCAAGCGTTATTATACAAGAAATTTGGTTTATTCTGATTAATCTGATGCTCAATAACATAGAAATAATTGAAAAGCGTAGGATTTTTTTTAGGTGTGTTAGGTCGTCCTGAAGTTCGGAACTTAAGATCTACAATTGTAACAATAGCTTTATCCACTATACAATGTTATTATATGTATTCAAACATATTTTCAATTCATATTCAAATTATCGTTCGTTTGCAAGAACTATAATTGTTATGTCCAATATCACGTCGCGTTTTCAAAAGTGTTACAATTGTAGACCCTAAGTTTTGAAAGACAGTTTGAATGACCTGAAACTAAGAAGTTTATCCTATGATGTCTGTGGACGTTTCAGAATATCCATTGAATATGTTTGAATACTTATCGTAGCTTTGTATAGCCCAAAAGGCTACAATTTATACTATATCTCTTAAGTTCTGAACTCAAGGTCAGTTTTTACAGAAAATTCCGTGAACGTGTTTGAATGCATAACGTCACCTTTCATAGGTTATAAAGCTAATGTTATGACTATAGATCCCAACTTCTGAGCTCAAGAGCAGTTTTGATGACTAAGAACATCACAAGATATCTTATTATATCTTTTGGCCTACCAGAAGACTCACCTAATTTAGTCAAATACATATTGTCACTTTATTTAGCCTAGAAAGCTACAGTTACAGCTGCAGATTTTAAGTTTTGAATAGTTTGGATAACCTAGAACATCCGAAGATTATCTCATAATGTCTGTTGTTCTTCCAAGATATTCAATGAATATTTTTCAATAAACATCGTTGCATAGCCCAGAAAGTTGTTATTACCACTATAGATCCTATGTTCTGATCTCAAGGAAAGTTTGGATGACCTAGAACATGTCTTTATAATGTTTGTTGACCTCTAAGAATAATCACTGAATATGTTTGAATATTTATTGTAACTTGGTATAGCTTAGTTCTGAACCCCAGGACAGTTTGTAAGACCTTGACCATCTCAAGATTATCTTCTAGCGTATTTTTACGATCGCACACATTCACCGAATATGCTTGAATACGTTAAGTAACTTTAGCTTATAGCCCAAAAAGCTAGTGTTACTACCGTTGATTTCAAGTTCTAAACTGAAGGACAGTTTGGATTAGCTAGAGGATCACGAAGTTTTAAAATAATTACTGTTGACCTTCCAAAAGATTCATTGAATATGTTTGAATACATATTTATAGCCCAAAAAACAACTGTTACAACTGTAGATCTTATGTTTTGAACCTTAGGACAGTTTTGATAACCTTGATCATCCCAGTGTAACTCCAGTTTTTTTTTCACGGTTCAAAAATATTCACTGAATATGATTGAATACGTAGCGTAACTTTGTATAGCCCAGAACGCCATCGTTACTACCGTAGATCCTAAGTTATGAAACCAAGGACAGTTTGGATGATCTACAACATCACACACTTATCAAATAATGACTGTTGACCCTCCAAAAGGTTCATTAAATATGTTTGAACACATATCGTAACCTTATATAGCCCTAAGTACTAGTGTCACATCTACAGATCTGAAGTTATGAACTCAAGTACATTTTGGATAACCTAGAACATCCCAGAAAGCTACAAACATATTTATCGCATATCAACGAGAATTTAATAATACGTATGCAAATGCACCATTTTCTAAAACAACACCTTACACTATTAATAAGGCATTTATTTCTTCTTCCTGAACTTCTTCATACTCAGGATGTTCTAGGTCGTCAATTAGGCCCTAAACGAAAATGTTTTTTATATTTCTCAGATAGAAGAATTGTCGAAGAATAAAATTGCCGAATTTAGTGAACAGTTTTATTCAGTCTGTGATTTATACAGCCATTTTCCTTTCGGGGTCATGTATAACCCCTTAGGCGTGAAGGAGTAAATATACTTTTTAAGACAAGGCTTAACATTTATGAATTTTCCAAAACTATTTGGCCCAAAATCAACACTGTTCTCTATTGAAGTTAATGCGTAGAAATATTTCCGAACGATTGGTGCAAAAAAAAAATGAAAATCTTTTGATAAATGACTGAGATATTAACGCTCAAAACCTGACCACTTTTCGTGACGGTCGCAATGCGATTTTTTTAAAAATTGTACCCCAGTTCAGAAAACCAAGACGTAGTCCTACGTCAAAACTGTTTCTGTCTAGTCAACAAACTAAACTAGACTTGACTTGGCAGTCAATATCACGAATAAATGTTAATAAAGATTAAGATCTTTTGTTATTCTAGAACGACTCGACGATGAACAAAATTCTTGAAGAAAAAATGCCCCTCTAGCTCCCGACGCCAGCAGATCAAGCGGCGGTTGAAGCTCACAACTCGTGAACGCTTTTCTTAAAGTCGATTCAATTCAACGTCTCGCAGAGAAAGAAATCGAAAATTGTCATCGCACAAATAAGTAGATGATCACAAATTACTTTTCAAACATATTTTTAACAATTGGAATAGACTCACCAAGTGCTACTATTCGATGTAAATCAGCCTCGTGCCTTTTCCTTTGATAATCTTAATTCACAAATTTTTGGAACTGTTCTGAGCTGCGGACTCATCAGTTCAAGTATTGTGGGTTTCTGGAAAAAAAATGTCTTCCGCTGCGTGCCGCATGGTACTCAAACTATTGAGTTCTTCGTGGACCATTTTTGGTTTTGGCCAGACACTTTTAAAATAAAGTAATTACAAAATGCCCCTTTTGCTCTCGACGCTAGTAGATCAAGTGGCGGTTGAAGCTCGAAACTCGTGCACGCTTTTCTTAAAGTCGGTTCAATTCAAAGTCTAGCAGAGAGAGAAATCGAAAATTGTCATCGAAAATTAGAAGATGATTCCAACTTACTTTTCGAACATATTTTTAATAATTGGAATGGACTCACCCAGTAATACTGACGAGGTTTGGTAGCTCAGTTGTTAACGGTTTTGCTTACTGTGCGTGAGGACGTGGCCGGCGCCAATAATGATCTATAGATAAATTGAATTAGAGAACTTTTAAATTGAATAGTAAAGCTACTATAACTTGATAGTCTTTCGAGCATTACTCAAAAACAGAAAAATAAAAACATCGCCAAAATTTCATCAATGTATACTTACGAATTAATAAACAAGAAAATAACTTTTCAAACATTTTATAAAATAACCGGCAACCCTGATTTTTTTTAATGTTGTTTTTTGTTATATCCATGAAACCTTCGCCTGGACAAAGTTTCGTAACCATCTGAGACCCTGCGGACCGAACCTGTACGATATTAAAAAAAAACATTTTTATTTGAAAACGAGTGACAGGATTACTCAAAAACAACAAAAAAAAAGCCCATCGCCTAAATTTCACCATTGTAATCTAATGAATTGATAAACAAGATTTTTTTTTCAAAATATGACATGACCCAGAAAATGGTTTTTCTGGCTTTTCCAGACAATTTTCCTTAAATATGGATAATCTAGTAAGATTTTTTTTTAAGATAATGTTTTTTCTAAATTAAAAAAAAAATCATTTTAGTTTGGCGCAATAAAAAACTTTACGATGAATCGTTCTTGAGTTATGATTTTTTTAAGTTAGTGATGTTCGGGAAAATTGGTAAACTTCAATTGGCGTTCTCCAGGATAACTGGCAACCCTGAATTTTCTAATATTGATTTTTGTTCATATATCCAGGAACCATAGGCGTGGTCAAAGTTTTGTAAAATTGTACGATAATTAAAATAATCCCCACTGTCTTTTTTTTACCGAAAAAAAATGGAATGGACTCACCAAATACTACTATTCGATGTTTTGTGGAATTTCTGTGAGCTGCTGATCTCTTAGTTCCAATTTTTCTTTGGAATTCTGGAAAAGAAAAAAAAAACGCTTTGCCGCATAGAACAAATTGTTTTGTTCAGTGTGGACCATTTTAGGCCTTCGCCGTACAGTTCTGTCATAAAGTAATTACGTAATTACCAAGCGCAGTCTTTTTGAAGATTGAACTTATTGAATCGACTGAAGTTTTGATCACGAGAAGGCTCTGGTTAACTTATCAAGACCGCCAAGATCCCGCAATTCAAATGTTACAGAGTAACCATCAAAGCACAACGCTGCGTTCACCTGCGCCTTGAGTCGACCGGATTCGAGGAATTTTTGGGATTGTTGTCTGGCATCCTTACAACGTGTCTCGCGCATTGTGTGATCTTTTGGATACTGGGTTCGCCGTAGTGATGCGTCAGCACGTGGTTCATTCGTTTCGGCGAAATTTACGGCGTTTTCTAAGCACAGTTATTCCAAGTCCTCCTCGACCATTATCCAAGTTTCAAGACCATAGAGAACTACCAGTCTTATCAGCGTCTTGTACATTACGGGGTACATGTCTATTACGGGGGTAAAGCTTACCAGACCTTTGGGTCTTGTGGAGTCCGTAGCAGGCAAGACTTTCGGCTGTTATGCGTCTTCGAATTTCTTTTCTGCTGTTGCTATCCGACCAATGATCTGAGGTACAAAAACGGATCTACCACCTAAAACTCATCTCAGTCGATTATCACACTTCTGCCTGGGTGAGCTCCATCCTGGGTGAGCTCCATCCTGGGTGAGCTCAGTTCCTCCTGCCAGCAGATACTTAATTTTCGACACATTCACCTTTAATCCAACCTGTTCGGCTGCATTTCTGCTTCACTGCCTCACGTTTCAGCCTGGTATTCTGATCAGTAACCCCCTAGAACGTTCTTCCGACAATTTCCACGTCAGCGAAACTAATGAATAGACAAGGTTTATTGAAAATCGTTTCCCGCATGATAAAGGCATACCCGAGGCATCGAGAAGTTCTGAAGTATGTGTCACAATCTGTCGGAGAGTGAAAAAACCATGCTAAATAAGCGGTCCTATACGTTTTGATCGAAGTCGTGATGCGTCTCGACCCTAGTTCGATTTTCATGTAACAACCGGTAACGGACTAACGACCGACGAGTTGCAACACACTCCCCGTTCAAATTGCACGCTCGTTTCGGAATGGAAATCATCAGTCCACATCGACTGCGCGAAGACAGCGACATCGCCTGCCTCTATCGATTGAGCGTCGCGTCGGTTCGCGTCGTCAGTCATTAAAATCCAAATATGGCCCCATAACGAGCACCCCGTGTCGAATCCGAAAGGGCTCCTCCGGATTTTGAAATCCACTTCTGCGCAAGTCACGATCATCGCATGATAGATCGCGCGCGCGTCCCCAGTCGAGGGAGTCGCAATGGAAGATTCTTTTGCCGTCGCATCACATCGTTGTTGGGGATGTTTCGAAATGCCGTCAGCTCAGTCGTCGTCGTGACCGGTTGTTGTCTCCTTGTGAAAAAGGTCTGGTTTTTCACGCCAAAGTCGTTGTGAAACAAGATGGGGGGAGGGTAGGAGGATTTCACTTTCGCTTTCAATGTACTGCTCTGGTGGTGGCTGGTTGGGACCAGAAAGACCAAAAACAACATGCTTGTAAATATCGCAAGCTTCAGCTGGGAAAAACACGTGTGCTCTTTGGGAGTAGGAGGAGGAGGACTCCTAGGGGGCTCAGGGAGGACTCAGGCAAAAGGTTTGTCTCGTCTGTCGTCAGTCGCCCGTTGGTTAGGGTTACTTTCACTTTCGCTTTTTTTATGAAAGGGTACAGCACTAGTGCCAGTGATTACCGGGTATTTGTGATGTATAGGTGACATTGCTTGTGAACGATTTGTGCGTAAGTTCGAACCGGTTGTTGGTGATTAGTGGTATCACCAAGTTGGGATGTTGAAGGTTCCCAGATGGAAATCCACGGGAATCTCAAAAACATTCAAATAGGTGAATGAACGAGCTCCCAAAAGCTACTATTAGTTCAATTTAATCCGTGTAAATTTATCAAATGGTCTCAACATTGATCTCCATAACTACGTCTAATTCACTCCGCACCGTATCTGGCTACCCTACGGCTGGAGGGGGTTCCAGCATCGCCGGTAAATAGCACCGATTAGGAGAGCATTTATTACTAACTTATCCATAAACTGCATCCGTCCCTTTCCAGATCTCTTCAATATTTGCGCCACCGGGTCCGGGTGGTATTTATCTTGAATGATATGTGAGTGTGCAATTTCTCTAAATTATACAAATAAACAGCTGAGTTATTACCTGTTAACCAAAGCTGTTGGTGCAGCAGCAGCAGCAGCAGCCTTTTGCCTTTTGCCTATTTTTCCGCTCGATCGGAGACAACGACGACGTGAGTGAAAGGCTTGACTGCTCCGAGCTGGCTGAGAGCTGGGCAGAGGTGGCAATCGATTGCCTCTTCACGGCTTCACGGCTGAACGACGTCAGTCAGCAGACCTATGTATCTGGCGGTTGCGGTTGGCCTGTATTGGCAGCGCAAGATCGAAAAGAGCTGTAATTTAGACTCGTCTCTCGAGGCTACCAGGACAGAGGGATTGATTTGTCGGATTTTCGATAGTTTCGGGCCCTGGGGATTGATCCATCTGCTGTGGCCCTCCGATGCCCGCCTTCGTGAGTGTTATGAAACTGAAATTAAAATGTGGCTGGGGAGGGGGGGGGGGGGGTTTCTTTGTTGTTTCCGTGAGTGATATATCACGACACGTCTCCATTAAATGTTTCTCGCGGTGGAAAAAGGTCAACTCTGTTACATCAAATGAAGAAAAGGTTGAGTGCTATTACAATGAAGATCTAACGTTGGGTTTTTTGTTTTCTTTTTTCTTACAGGTATGCATTATTACGTTGAGATGGCATCGGGACAGCTAAGGTATTTAAAGTTCGATTATGACGGTTCAATAATCAGTTTTATAAAAATCGACAAAATCAAATCTACTAAACACGGCATTACTTCCCAGCGACGCCCTGGTGGTTCAATTGAGAATCGCCCACTGAAGAGTGCTCCAGAGACTGGTGGCAATTATGTTGTATAACCATTAGCATACCAATGCGAAACCCGAGCCCACAAATTGGTTTCTCCACTTTTTTTTCGGTAGACGTCCGAACCTTATTCTCATTATTGTTGTTGTTTTGAATAAAGAATAAACAAACAACAATGCTAACGTGTCATGTTCCTCAAAACTGAAAAAATCGAGAACACCGATCGCCTTCAGACTCGGAACTGTCGCAAAAAAATACTGTCTGTCGGTTGTGTTTCGCCGATCGGGCACATTTTTACGTTGAATGCCCAGGGTGGAAAATTTATCATTAATCCACACGTTGGGTGAATGACCCCCTCCGCGCTGGGTTCGCTAAATGTTAGTGATTAGTTGCGTGGAAAATTTCGGCAGCCCATCTGCTACCGATGTTCGGAAGTGAAGGAAGCTTGGAATTTTCCATCTTAGGGCGAGCTGAAAGCAATTCGCACTGGAGTGTGATAGAAAGCGGTTTCACTTTTTGTTGGTTGAGCAAAAAAAAAAACAACCTATTGACTCTTCGATATTACAGAAATGTTTCTTCTTGGGTGGTGATGTTCAGGACAATGTGATAATTGAGAAAGATCTACTTTTACGAACGTTTTAATCATGTGAGCCTAGCGTGCAAATCATGGAATTTCAAGGGAAACCTAAATCGAAAATCTCGAAAGATCTGATATGGGAATTCGTTTCTATGATGTCACCTATTTTACACTTGAAATTTAAAACTGACGAATTATGACGATATACATAGCTAACATCACTAAAGAATCTCTTTACAACAACAAGATTGTACAATTGGTTAAAAAAAACGAGCTCTCTGACACAAGGATCGTTCAATGGGCGGGGAGAAGAGTCCGTCCTATATTCTTACACTGTTAGCAATGAAGAGTTGGCATTCCCACTCTTCCCATCCAGTCTGCTTCGATTGGGTGCCCTAATGGTCCCTCCGATTCCCCAGTGTAAGCATGAAATCTCTAGTCTCTAAAGGGTGTTCCGATCAAAATTTGGTCAAACAGTAATGTGTGTGAGTCAATCAAAGTTTTTATTAATGAGCCAATTTATTTTATTTTCCAAGTTCAGTTAATACAGAATACAGGTGAAATACTCAGCTAAGCTTCCATCTCACCGAATACGAATTACCGGGTCTTTCGTTTAACACCTGCCACAAGATTTCGTACAGTCTCCTTGTCCACATTATTCGCCGCAGAACGCCAGTTTGCCTTGAACTGTTTCTCGCTCACAACAGCTTTTTGAGTCTTCTTAAGGTTCCGCTTGACGATGGCCCAATATTGTTCGATTGGGCGGAGCTCTGGCGTGATGGGAGGGTTCTTCTTCTTGGGCATCACTTGAACGGTGTTGGCAGCATAGCACTCCATGGCCTTTTTTCCGTAATGGCAAGATGCCAAATCCGGCCAAAATAGAACTGAACAATTGTGTCGCTTCAGGAAAGGCAGTAGACGTTTTAGTAGGCACTCGCTCAGATAAATTTCCTGGTTGGCGGTTCCGGTCGCAATATTAACGTTGCTCTTCAAGCCACAGGTACAGATGGCCTACCTACCTATTTAAAGCCTGTCTTGATGTACACAGAAAAAAATAATTAATTTTAACAAGCGCGTAAAATTTCTCCTCGTGTAATTCCAAGCCAAAGGAGCGTAAACAACGATATTGTTTGCAATCTTTCATACAACAGGCTCGATTTAGGCGTTATCTGGCTTAAATTTACATGAAATTTCCCATTATGTTCTGCCAAATCTAGCATTCCCTTTATGTGCATTTATCTACGCAGAAAATTCAGTGTTTCTTTTTATCTGTGTAAGTTTCATCATCCTGTACCACGCAATCAAACTTCGTCAGCATCATCGCGTACAACTTTCGCGATTGTGCTTTGGCCGACGTGTTTTTTTGTTTATTGTCGCGATTTGGAGTCACGTTTTTTAGCTCCATCCACGGTTGAAGGCGCCACTCCCAGCTTTTTTGCGACATCTCGGACGGAGAGGTCGGTGTTCCACTCGAAACAGTGGGCAACTCATTTTGTCGTCGCTGTGGCTTCCGGCTTTCGATTTCCCCCCGATTCAGATTTCCTGGCTGTCGACAAAGTTCACCGAAAACTTTTAATACGTTGGTAATAGTCTATTTAGCCAAATTCAACAATTTCGCCAACTTGACGTGAGAGTAGTTTATATTTCCGCCATGCCCGTGTTAAACTTTGATGCGTTGCTTCTCTCCCTTCGACGACATTTAGCAACAAAAAATTTAATGCACGATGCAAGGAGATGCGTCAAGTTGAAGTCGACTAAATTTTGATCGAAACCCTTCAGATATACAAAAATGAATTTCTGTCTATCTGACCCTTATAAACTACTGGAGACTACTGAACCGATCGGCGTGAAAAGGTGTTTGCAGTGGTTTTTGGGGCTGGGAAAGGTTCTTATGAAAGTTTGAGACCCCTACCCCCTCTGTACAGGGGGGCCTCCCATATAAATGAAACACAAATTTCTTTGCAAAACTTGAGAACTAATCAAGCGAATGGATCCAAATTTGGCTTTGAGGATTTTTGGAAACATGGCAGTTTGAGGCCCTTCTCCCTTCTGGAAAAGGAGGTGGGGGGCTCCCACACAAATGACAAACAAAGTTCTGCAAAACCCGATAACGAATCAAGCAAATGGAATCAAATTAGGGATTTGGAGATTTTCGAAGGCAAGAAATGTTTCTATGGTAGTTTGAGACCCCCCCCTCTCTCCCCCTCTCTCTCTCTCTCCCTCTCTCACACACACACACACACACACACACACACACACACACACACACACACACACACACACACACTGAAATCAAATTTGACGTGCGGGGAATTTTGGAGGCAAACAATGTTTCTGTGGTGGTTCGAGACCAATCTCCCCTTCTGAACACATATTTCAACCAAACATGAGAATTATACAGGCAACTAAAACACAGTGGTCCTCCCTTTGCTTAGTCGGAAAAGGTGCGGCTACAAAGCAACACCATAATGCGCTGGGCTGGGTTCGCTTCCGGCCTGGTTTAGGATTTTTTTCGTTTCGACCCTGGATAACAGGATTGGGTAGCAGCAGGGTTCGCCTTGGTCAACGATAAGCTGTCAAGTTAAACATTTGAAAATTTGGAGTGATTTCCGATTTGAACCGATTTAAACCAACAGTAAGGATGCTATTGGGGCCACTCACAGAGTGTGATTGTGGTTTTTCATTGGGAAAACAAATTGATTTTTAATAATGCTGAAAAGCCGATTTTGACCTGTATAAACCAACAGTAAAGATGCCATTGGGGCCACTCACAAAATGTGATAGTAGTTTTTCATTGGAAAAATAGGAGATGTTTTATAATGCTGGAAAGCCGATTTAGACCGATTAAACCAACAGTAAGGATGCTATTGGGGCCACTCACAGAGTGTGATAGTGGTATTTTAATAGGAAAACAAGGCAATTCATATCAACGCCTCAGAGCCAACTTGGACCGATCTACACCAACAGCACGGATGTCGCTGGAGTCACTTACAAAATGGGACAGTGGTTCACCTGTTCCAAGATTGGGTGGCCCGACGAGCATGGCGAACGAATAATTTGGATCACAACCAAATATGTACCTCTCCACCAACCCATCCCACCCGGCGAACCACGACTTCTCAGGCTCACCCGATCACTCGCGCGACGGCAACGTAATGGCGACGCAATAGGCAACCAAAACAATAGACATAGACGTCAGATAAAAAAAAATATTACTGAACAACGCATCAACACAACCGATTCAACCGATTTAACTGATGGTCTGCGCAAACCTATTAAAAAAGCACATATAGATACAATGGGTAACAATTACCTGTCCTGCTCCACGTCCTTGAGAGCACTTACTACCTCACGAGTAACCTGTACCCAACTCCACAGGCGTCCGTCAAGGCTCTGGTACACCAATTCATCTCCATGCCCAACCGAAGCACCACTACCTAAAAAAAATTGTAAAATAGAGAGATTTTAGATATTTTCTTCAAAATTTGGTAGAAACAAATTATTAGTTGCCTGAAAAGAAAAAAACTAAGAACAAAGATACAAGTAGAATCCCTGTAGTCCCCCGGATATTCGAAGAACATAGCCCCTTCTACGAAAAAATTGTTGCGAGTTATCGATGGTTGATTGCAACTATGTGTTAGGCACCATTGGCTGAAATGAGCATTGAATGAGGATAGTGAGAACATTTTATTGAATAAACGACTACAATACTCAGTTGTTTATTAAGCTGAAGCTCATTCGAGCTACATCTGACGAACCCAGTCGATGAATCAACCCTCTCAGATTTATCGGTCATATATTATGACAAATTTACAAGCTCACAACTGCATGCCAGTTTGTGATTTGAAAAGTGTCCTGACTCATAGACAAAAAGTCCGGGTACCGATGCAACACGGCATCCAAACTTTGGGTTTGGACATTTGTGTTGCTTAACAAATCCTCAAACAAATGTGCAAAAGCACGTTGGCCAATATTTAGCGTCAACCAGTGGGTACGTGTGCTCAACTCCAAGTTCCCCTTCTTTCAAACTCACTTTCAGTTCAATTTACCCATTGAGTGCACACAATAGATCGCTAGAATAACTATACAAGCCACAGTGGTACATGAGCGTCTTTCCATGCGTCAATTTTTGCCTGTTGAAGTGGCGGACTTGTTCCGTTGCTACAACCTACCCCGCAGTGGGATGTTAGGCAAAGATTGACGGCCATGGTTCGAGTACCATTGGATACATGCCCTATCGCTCAATTTTCAAAAACATCTGTTAGATTTTCCTACCTGCCGCACTCTGACGGAACTATCAACACTTTCTCTTCACATCTTTCATTCTAGCCAAAAACATTAATGTTCACTCTTGGTGCCTCATGGTGATGAGCGGGCATCTCCTTCTACATTCGTTACAATGTTGTTGTATTTAATTTTTTAAAGCGCGTGTAATGCTGCTCATTCACAACATTGCTACATGTGTCAACGCTTTTTTTATTATTAGGGCATCTTCAACGGCGGTCTTTTTTAGATCAACTTTATACCTGATTTGCATGAGCTAAACTTGAATAGAACGAGCTAAAATAGACCAACTTTGTGTTCCCCGCACTGGTGTTGTATTTTTTGTATTTAAACTTGCCAACACCTGTCATCCTGTCGATCATTCAACATCAGAGATAAATTTTTTTTTTAGGGATCGTAGATTTTTCACATACATTTTGCCATTGATTCGTTTGACCATATAATTTTTAATGGCAGTAGTGCGTCGTTAGCTGATGACAAGGAATACTTGTTCTTTCGTTTGGCGGAAGGTGAGTGTGTGAATGCTTGCATTTCATTAAAACGATATTAGATAATGCGGATTTGTAGTTTGGCAGCGGATAAAAAAGAGTCGAAACGGAGACGGTTCCATCCTGGATGACGCCCTAAGGTCGACCGTGATTTCCGTTCCGGTCATCAGAAGCTGTTACAGAACTACTTTAGCGACACGAAAACCTACGCTACGAGAAGCGCTTTCTACGTTTCCGCATGCCAAGGGAGGTGTTCCGGGACATTATGCGACAACTAGAGTCAACTAGGGTGTCAACAATTAACATCCATACCTCTCACGCCAAAGTCACAAGTTCGAATCTCACTCCCGGACAAGTTACGAAAATACCCGATGAACCAGCCCAGGGCTGAAAATCTCGATAATCAAGGAACTAAAAAAAAAAGAGTCAACTAGAGGCTTCTCCAAAATTTATCTGTATGAGCTATTTGCAAGTGCTTATTATGACCGATAAATAAACAGATTGTTTACTTAGAAGACTTCCATCACATTTCATTTCCGAGCAATCGAAATACTATTCGGAATCTCGGAACCTCCGCATTTTGATCTATTCAGCGTTTTCCGGAAAATGCAGTGCATTCGTTATTTAGGAATAAAACGAAAAGGCAATTCGTTAGCACTGGGAGCAACTAGAGGTGACCATTAGCCTGGGCAAAATTCAAATTCCAGTTCTCTTTTGATTTTTGGAAGCCTTTTGGGTCCTATAATAACTGTACTAAATTTCAGCTCGATCGGTGAAACTATATTTTTGCGTTCGAGGTTTTGATTTTACATAGGATTTTATATGGAAAAACTTACTTTTATGTAGAATAATCTGGCGAGGTGACCCGTTGCCATCTAAAAATAAGTGAATCAAATTTTCCTCTTGTAATCGACTTCTCCCCATGCCGAGTGAACGCCCCACAACAACGTGGTTGCTTCGCGCCAACAGCAGCAGGCTACAGGCCATGCTGCAGGTGGCAGTGTTGTTAGGAAAAACAGTTGATTGAGCCGTTCGTTTGGATTGTAATCAGTTTTAGCTCAGTAACTTTTTCCACAATCGTCTGATCGCTTTGCGGTCTTCAAAAAAAAGTTTCCTTGAAATATTTACATGAGGAAAATTTGATTCACTTATTTTTAGATGGCAACGGGTCACCTCGCCAGATTATTCTACATAAAAGTAAGTTTTCCCATATAAAATCCTATGTAAAATTAAAACCTCGAATGCAAAAATATAGTTTCACCGATCGAGCTGAAATTTAGTACAGTTATTATAGGACCCAAAAGGCTTCCAAAAATCAATAGGGAGCGGATTTTTTTTTCTTCCATATGTTCGTGTCCCAGGCTAGTGACCATCAGTATCCGAGGCGAGCAACACACATTTTTTGATCACCGCCAGCATCACACGCAGCAAACACGGTTACTTTTCGACTCACAAATATACCTCGAAATATACTCAATAAAACTGAATTATTGTTTAGTAGCTAACATTTTACTTAATATAATTGGTACTATCAAGTAGCGTGTCGTGTTTTGGAACGGTATTTTTCTTGTTCCAAATTGCTGCAAAAATAGATCAAAACATATACCAGTTTTAAAATGATGCAAAATAGATCCAGTATAAAACAAAATTTACAACACCGGTGCAGCGATGTTTTTGCGTTTGGTCTAAAAAAATAAATCCAATCCATGATTTGGATCGCCGTTGAAGATGCCCTTAGTGTTCTGAATCCTTTTTTTTGCCGTTTGCTCATCAACCAAGCAAAGTCTCGCTTAATTTTGGCTCAAATTCAATTATTGCCTACACAAACGACTCGTTTGGGCAATCTGCTGGGGATAGGTCGTGGTAGAACTTTTGGAAGTTTTTGAGTAAACGATTTTTCATTTGAAAGAAAACTATTTTGATTTTTTGTTTATTATTCCTTTATTATCGAGATTTTCAGGCCTGGGCTGGTTCATCTCCTATCGTAGTCACTCAAATACCTTTTGAGTATTTTCGTAACTTGTCGGGGGGTGTGATTCGAACTCGTGACTTTGGCGTGCGAGGTATGGATGTTAACCACTACTCCGGGGTCACCCCCATTTTGCCAAATTATAATCATTGCTGCTCACAAAATTTCTCAAACCAAATCGCAATTATGCCCAAGGCATTCATCAAGAAAATCTCCTCTTCAATATTCTCACGCGTCTTACCGTAGAATGCAATTCCACCCCAAAAGAACGCTTCCTTTGCCGATTGTGCGTCATAATTTGTCAAATTTTCCCAAGAACAAACTTCCATTATTTCCGTGAAAAAAAATGCAACCTTGGAACCTTCCAAAATTATTCAAAGCCCAAACTAACCCCCCCGGTTAAAGTCCGAAGCCTTAACAAACAAAACCCATCAGTCACCACCATCGGCGAGCATCTTCTAGCCAAACGGGAAGCGAGAAAAGGTAAACAATTATCCGCTAATAGATTTCCAGTTTCGCGTGCAGGCATCTTCACAAAACAATTAGCGACCTGCTCTCCTCAAAACACAGAAAAATCCTATTCCGAGGAGGCATAAACGTGCTGACGCTTTTGTTCTGCTCGCGTGTGAGATTGTACGCTTATTACATTTAAGAAAACAATTTTCATAATCAGTGAACCGATTGTTGTCGTTGAGATCTGCGCCGCATCAAAGGAGGACACAGCGCAAATGAGGGGAAGGACCCGGACATACGTATCTTCCCCCTTGTAATGCATTTGAAGCTATGGCAACCGATCGCATGTGCATCATCGTCGTCGTCGTCGTGCTGCGAGATTTGACGCGGAAGAATCCGAACGCGTAAAGCCTAGATCTGGTTTTGAGTCACATCAATTAAATTGGCAATTGTGTTGCGGCGGCGCTCGCTTCCTACTTCTTCCAACGAAGAGCTGGGGTAGCAGCTCGACGATGCCGCTTATACATACTCGTCAATCGTTTTCGTTTCGATGTGAGTAATGAGTAAGAGCAGCCCGATGTAACGAGTTTTGGTTCGGTTCGGTTTTCCTGAATGGGTAATGAGCGAATTATAGGCTGTGGCTGCCGGTACCGGCACTGTGGCAAGTTGTGATTCAGAGCAGACTCGTCGGGGATCAGGGCCGTGCGAAGACATTACTGCCGATGGATTGGGAATCATGACTCGGTTTGGATCCATTTGACGTGGAAATCTTTTCTGTGTCATAAAGATTAGCAGTCGACCAATGTTCTATGATGAAGATAAAAATATGTGCTTTTTGTGTCAAATTGAAAGCTGGAATCACTACTTGTTTCGAAACGAGTATTAAACATAGCCTAGTTCTCTATTCTGTACGGACCCACATTCGCAATCTTGGCCATATGACCGCAGAAAATCATTACACTGCAACGAACCGTCCAACCAGCCAGTATATTAGCTCATATTTCAACTGCGCTTAACGACGACATTTAGTGCTGCTGCACGCTGCTCGCTCACCAATTCTATGGCTGTGCTGTAGCAAATGCCCTTCTGACATCGTTTCTGTTCTGCTACTGCTGTTTCCATCGGCATCTCACGCTGCAGGCGTCCATCCCTGCCCCAATCCTTAAGTATTATACAATTCCCTCCAATTAGTAAGTCGTACAGCCCGTGACGTGGAATGAGACGAGACTCCTGCATTGGAAACTATTTTCATGGATCAAGTGGTAGACAACAAAAGGGAGAGAAGACCCGTATAAAATCTCACCCGAGTTTATGATGGGACTTGAGATTGGCTCGACTCCACAGAAGCTCGCCTGTTTAGCTTTATGGTTGCATGGGGGTTGTTCCTCATTCCACGTGTTTTCGACTCACGCATCTTCTCGTCTGGCCACTGAATTGCATCGAAAGATGTCAAGATCTCTATCTCGAGAAGCAGTTAAAACACAATCACAAATTCCATCCCATGCTGTCATCAATCAACTTTCACACCCGGATCGCCAAACGGTCAGCAGCAGCAGCTCTCGATGTCGGCGTAAGCCCTATCAGTTTCAACAGTTCGATTCGAGTTTCGGACGTGATGATCGAATGAAACTTTCTCAAAATAAAGCTGGATCTGTCTATATCTCTGGTACTCGGGAGGGGATAGAACTTCCTCAGCGACAGCGACACTCGGCAGTATGTCAATCAAAAGCTCACATTCACGCCTCCGAGTCCGGTTGAGTGGTTTTGTGATATTAAGCTGGCAAGATTTGAAGAGGAATCGCTCTCAGGGCGTCGGACTGCGCGGAGGTGAAGTGACAAGGAAGGAGAGACGATCAAGAACGGAGAGTAATTGCTGGCTGGGGCAATTAGTGGTACAGTACAGGGCTCGAGGTCGTTCCAGTCGGAGAAGTTAAATACATATTAATCACGTAATTAGGGTCTTGGTTGCTTTGTTGGTTGGTAAAGAATTGTAGTCAGATTTTTTGAGCCGCAAGGACAAATTGAGAGTCTGAAACTCGACTCGAACAGGTTTGTTTTAGGATTCATCCCTCTCATTATTTTTGAATTCTTCAATTTTGAAGATTCGGGTACGCTAAGGTCCGTTCACTCAAATGGAAGTTTTGCAGCATTTAATTGAACGGAATGTCATGCACAGTTTGAATTTTTTCCAAATATTCTTCTTCTTCTGTATAGGTGTGTGTATACAATCTAAGAAATCTGTATGCAACAAACCTTAGAATGGCCATCGAAAGCATCTTTAATCCGGGAGCTAGAAAGTACTATCTCTACTGTAGATCCAGCAACCCATTTCAGAATACCTGCAACACTGCAACACATTTCTAGATTTGGAAATGTAAAATTTCCAAGCCAGGCACGTATTTAGTATTAATTTAAAATGGAATTTTTGTTATGTATTTGTAATCAGATAGATCTCACCAATGGTGGCTATCAAAATAAAACTAGCACTCTGAACACTGAAGGAGTCTGTAAGTCGCAGACGAAATAGGCCTATCTGTCAAAAGATAAGCTTTCTCTTGTGGAATTTAAAGGAATTTGCTCGCGTTTACTAGTGATAATTTGAAAAAAGTATTTTGATGTTTTATTTTTTATGTTTTTAAAAGTGTTCAAATGAAGTGTTAATTTTAAATTCACCTACTTTCCCAGTCACAATCGTTCTACTAGTACGCTTAAATTTTTTTTTAAATTTTGTGTTAAAAAAGTGAAGTGTTTATTCGTAAAAATTATAATTTTCGACATTGATTAATTTCATGCAAAAATACGCAAGAATTTCTTAATTATCATTCGGAAAATTTTCAATCGAATTTTTTGAAATTACCTAATTTTTTTATCATTTCACAGTAAGACGTTTATCTCCAGAAAAAAATCCACCAAAACTAAATATACCAAATATAAGTCCACAAAAACTATAATATACCGTGTCGAGCATTAGCGCGTGATACTGAAAAATTCTGCACAATGTTGACGAAATACGCGTATCTTTCACAATAAGCAATACAGGTAGTTGGAATAAATGGAAATTACTAATCATTCTTCTCATTTTCTAGTTAAATATACCATTCGATAGAGTGGGTCAAACTTCTCATACTCTGCGAAAGTTAAAATCATTTATCGGTGATTTTGATGTTGAGTATTGTTTAGCATATTTTAGCTGTCATGTGACATACTTGATCACATGTATTCAGATTTCGAAATGCTATTTGAGACTGAACAGGTGTTCAATCAGAGGTCTTAGCAGATAAATGTTAGAACTTCCCATAATTCCCATTTTCTCAAATATATTTAACGAGAGACGAAGTTTCATGCTTCCCATGCCCCCCTGATACTATGGTTCAAATTTGAGCCATCTAATCATCATTTACCCATTTTCAAAGCCTCTCAGACATGACAGTACTTGCTTTCTTGCGCAAAAAAACTGAAACCGTCGTTTTTCTTTCAAAAATGTGGAAATGGTTAAATGTTGACCGATTTGGTTTGAATTTTAACCAGAGGCTCATGGTGGCATGGGGAGCAAGTGGCTTTGTAATTCGCAGATTCTTCACAAATTTAACAAAGTTTTTGGCACCTCAATTCCACTTTTCACCCTAAGCATGTAACATGACCAGACCAAATATTTGTGTGTTTGTCGGATATATTAATGGATGTTTATGTTTATAAAGCTTATGGATAAACATATAGGATCGATCTCACCGAATGAGCATCAAGCTTCAAAATGTCATTTCAATCTTAGGTCACATTTTCAGTTGTATTTACCTATTATCTTATTATGTAAAATTTCCAAATCAGGCACCTATTTGGTATTATTTGGAAATGGGATTTTTGTTACATTTCATAATAAAACTGATGCCGCCGTCGGTGATGTAGTGGTTAGCGTGATTGCTACTTGACACCCCAGTGGGTCTGGGTTCAATCCCAGCCGACGTCGGTGGTTTTTCTGAGGCGAATAAATCTGGTCACGTCTTCCTTCGTAAGGGAAGTAAAGCCGTTGGTCCCGGCTCGTAGTCATGAGTCGTTAGGTAGGGTCCAGGTGGTTGAGTCGTCACCCTGGCGTCGGTGATTGTCACCATGTGAGAAAATAGGCCGACGGAAAATAAAAATAAAAAAAATAATCAGACTGATCTCACCAATGGTGGCCTCAAAATAACACTAGCTTGTTAATTCGTAAAAATGAAAATTTTCGACAGTGATTCGTAATTAATTTCATGCATAAAATAAGCGACGAATTCTCATCCGGAAATATTTTCAATCGAATCTTCAGCATTGTAGTCGTAGGCACGCAATTGGGCCAGCAGTAAACGTTTTATTGAATATAAACATTATTTAATATGTCTCGTGATAAGTTTTATAGTTCAAAACTTCTCCAGGGGTATCCAAAACAAGTCCGGGTAAATTCGTTATGCCCTTGAACAAGAAGATTGACCATTCGTCGACTTGTTTCTGAATTCTCAAGACTCCTCAATTACATGATGAGATTGGAAATAGGAACTGGCCACTTATTCATGGCACCCGTAATTTCCCAGTTTGGGTCTGGATGCTCAATGTGACCACCAATCCATTTTTCTGGGTCCTCATTTCGCCCCCAATGTCCACAAAAACATTCAATGGCGTCCAATGGGATCGTAATTTATTTCACTTTATTTTGTTTCGTCTCATGCGGTGCCAGTGGTGCTATAACTCAGGAACAGGCCTGGGACTTGTAACGCTCATGGAGTCAAACTATGCAACGGAGAAAGGATCAGACAATTAGCGCTAATATTTTAGCACAGCAACAACCCGATTCTGCCAGAAAACCCTATTTTGTTAAAATTGTAGTGGACGGACAATTGGGGACTATAGTCTTCCTATTATTTGGACACGGCCTTGTTGGCATTCGCCGTGTTGCAACTCTACTTATGGAGGTTTACTGATCAGTGGCGAAAACGGACTGCAATGTCGTTGTGGCATTTTCCGGATGGTCGTGGCGTCCAACAAATTAAAATAATGTTCAAGGGAAACAGCTTAAAGAGAAGTGCGTTAGAGAGACACAAAAAGCGATCTTGAGAAATACTAAGAAGAGCGAGCAAATGAGATAACAAGAAGAAGAAGAAGAAGTAAGTTTGAGATAAAAGAAGAGCCAGAAGAGATTCTAAGATCATGCAGCTGGAGCGATAAAGAAGAGTGAGTTAGAAAGATGTTAAAAAAATAATCCGGCGCCGATTATGTCGTAATAAGCGTAGTTGCATTTGATCCCAGTGAGTGAAGTAACATTCCAGTCACCTTTAAGGTATGTTTAGGTGTATCTGTTCGATCAGAATGGAAATAGAGCCATTATCCCTGACCCACTGACTTGAGGCTGAAAGAAGTAAAGAAGATCTAGCAAGATAAGCACAGAAGATTGAGCAAATAGGAAACTAAGATCTTGCAAAAAAGGTAAAGAAAATAGAGCAAGAGAAGTTAAGAAGATTGAGCACGAAATGTATATCGTCGACCAACAGGAATTTAGAAGAATATACAGTACTGGAAAAAATAAAGTGCTCACCAAAACGAATAATCTTGAAGGGTGACACCCTTTACACATTCAGAGAAAACCTTGAGCTGTATTCGACATAATTCATCTTATTCTTCCGTTTTATCGTTTCGTGCAAAGAAAATAATAAAAATCTAGGACTGGAAATTTATATCTTAATTTTTATTGAACCTTTTCTGTTATCGACTGGAAAAAATAAAGTGCTCACAAGAGAAATTGTAAAGAAAACACAGTATATAAAGCTTTTAGTATTTAGTATGTCCACCTTTTGCCTGGATCACTGCTTGTAGACGTCGTGGCATGCTTTCGACGAGGTTGTGCAGATATGTTTCATCGATGTTCTGAGCTTCATTTAAAGCTTTGAAAAGCTTGGTTTTATTCGTCACTTCGCCTTTATCCACCTGTCTATCCAAAATCGACCACAAATTTTCAATCGGGTTAAGGTCGGGTGATTGTGGTGGCCATTCCAACAGTTTAATGCGATTTGCTTTGAAGAATGCAGTTGACTTTCGTGCTGTGTGCTTTGGGTTATTGTCCTGCTGGAAAATGAAGCTTTCCTCAAGCCCCATTTTAAGAAGCGATTCCTCCAGATTTTCATTGATTATATCAATGTAACGATCAGCAGTCATGATACCTTCGATTTCCACGAGATTTCCAACACTGGACCACGAGAAGCACCCCAAACCACTAATACTTACGCCACCATGTCTTACAGTTTTGCTGCACGTTCTGATCCAATAAGCGTTCTCCCGACTTTATCCAAACACGAGGGCGCTGTTTCTTGCCAAACAGTTCAGATTTGCTCTCATCAGACCATACCACTCGTTTCCAGAATTCTACGGACTGTTCCGCTATACTCTGAGCAAATTTCAATCGTTTGATTCTATTGACTTTTCTGATTAGAGGGCGTCGACTTGCATACTTGCTCTTTAATCCAGCTTCTTGCAGCCTGTAGCGAATAATTCTTTCGGATACCTTCAGATTCAGGTTCTCACGTATAGCACGGCTGGTTATTGATGAGCATCTTCTTGCTTCTCGTACGATTCTCGAATCTTCGCGTGGTGACGTAAGCCGCTTTCTCCACGACCTGATTTGTCTGCCACCTCCACATTGTTCGAATTTCTTCCATACCTTCCTTACACCAGAGTAGTTTAAAGTATACTTAGCAGCAATCTTCCGGAACGATTCATGGTTCTGGTGGTCTCGAACGATGAGTTTACGGATTTTTAAGGGGATTTGCTTACTTTCCATCTTAAAACACGAATAACGAACAAGTAGAAACGGGAAAGAATTGTTCTTGAATATACCGCCACATAAACAACAATAAGAGGATATGTCAATATCAGCGACTGGGAACGAACAAAACACAGTAAATTATCAGGTAAAAGTGAGCACTTTTTTCTTCCAGTTCAAAAACAACTCAATTTAAGTAAAAAAGTTTTTTTATTTCAAGAAGAAAAGTAATTTTTTTCTACAAAAACTGAAAGATAACGCAAATTAAGTCAACTTTGCGGAAGAAAGCTAAAAAATATAATCAAATTTGATGAAGTTATTAAGCAATGATATAATTATTTCCGGGTGAGCACTTTATTTCTTCCAGTACTGTAGAAGAGTAGTAAGAGAAGTGTAGAGAAGGGTAGAGAAGATTAGAGAAGAGTAGAAAAGGGAAAAGTAGAATACAGAAGAGTAGAGAAGGGCAAAGTAGAATACAGAAGAGAAGAGAAGGGTGAAGAAGAGATGAGAAGAGTAGAGAAGAGTATTGAAGAGTAGTGAAAACTAGAGAAGAGTAGAAAAGAGTAGAGATGAGTAGAGATGAGTAGAGATGAGTAGAGAAGAGTAGAGAAGAGTAGAGAAGATCAGAGAAATTCAGAGAAGATCAGAGAAGATCAGAGAAGATCAGAGAAGAGTAGAGAAGATTAGAGAAGATTAGAGAAAAGTAGAGAAGAGTAGAGAAGAGTAGAGAAGAGTAGAGAAAAGTAGAGAAGAGTAGAGAGAAGAAGTAGAGAAGAGTAGAGAACAGTTGAGAAGACTAGAGAAGAGTAGAGAAGAGTAGAGAAGAGTAGAGAAGAGTAGAGAAGAGTAGAGAAGAGTAGAGAAGAGTAGAGAAGAGTAGAGAAGAGTAGAGAAGAGTAGAGAAGAGTAGAGTAGAGTAGAGTAGAGTAGAGTAGAGTAGAGAGAGTAGAGTAGAGTAGAGTAGAATAGAGTGAAGAACAGAAGAGAAGAGACGAGAAGAGAAGAGAAGAGAAGAGTAGAGTAGAGTAGAGTAGAGTAGAGTAGATTAGAGTAGACTGAAGAAAAATAAAGTAAAGTAGAGTAAAGTATAGTAGAGTAGAGCAGAGTAGAGAAGAGTCGAGTAGAGTAGAGTAGAGTAGAGTAGAGTAGAATAGAGTAGAGTAGAGTGAAGTGTAGTGGAGTTGAGTAGACTAGAGTAGACTATAGTAGAGAAGACTAGAGTAGAGTAGAGAGTCCTCCCTTAGCTGAGTCGGTAAAGGCGCTGCTACAAGCAACACCGTGCTTCGTTGGGTTCGATTCCTGGTCTAGAATTTTTTCGTTGTGAAAAAGTAGGACTCTCTGGGCATAGTGTATGATTGTACTTGCCACACAATCATACGAATGCAAAAATGGTACCTGGCATCGAAAGCTCTTAATTAATAACTGTGAAAGTGCATTTAGAACGCTAAGTTGAGAGCAAGCAATAAGCTTGAAACGCACAGAAAGAAGGGTAGAGTAGAGTTCGGTAAATTAGAGTAGAGTAGAAATAAGAAGAGAATGGAAGACAGAAGTAGATATAAGAAAAGAAGATATGATAAGAAAAGAGAAGCCTAGATAAGAAACGATAATAAAAGAATAGAAAGGAAAGGATAAGAAAAGTGAAGCAATGAAACGAAAGAGAAGAATGGAAAGGCTAATATAACGAAAGAAACTGAAGGATAAGAAAATAAAAGAGAATAAAGGAAAGGAAGGATGAGAAACAGCAAAGGAAATAAGTAAAAATGTTGAGAAAAGTCATAAAAAAGGAGAAGAAAAGATTCCAGTGGGGCAGTGCACCTCAAATAATATAGTAAAAATATCTATAATCTATTTCGCTCTATTTATTCATCGAGAAGATGTAGAAATTTGAGAACGAAAGCATCGAGTTTCGTCTTTAGCAGCATGATTTCTAACAAAATTGGAAACAACGCGTTTACGCAATTTTTTCGAGTTAGAGTTGATGGTATAGCTAATCACATTTTAGGAACCAGCAGCTAGCAAGAGTAAATTGAAAACCATTAAATTCCCAAATTTGTATTATTAAAGGATGTACTGTGCACAAATTACACCTGGTAACGTGTCGTTTTTGAGAAATTCAGCTTTTTCAACCTCTGATAGTTTACTAAAAAACTTTAAATTAAAATTTTTATTATTACTCAAATGCTATCTTTAACTTTGAGCTCAGCAAAAAAAAACAATTATTCGAAAATTTTCGGTTTTTTTCACTAACTATAACTTGCACAGGCAGTCAGTTATTTCGCTAGATAGTTAATTTTTCATGAAATCAAAAGTCATCAAGAAATCAAAATAGAAAAACTATTCTTGGAAAACCATAAAACATGATTCCGTTTGCTCTAATTTCTAGTTATATATTTTGCCTGAAAGTCGTCTTAAAGTAGGTATGATACAATCATTTGAAGTCGATGTATTTAATTATATATTAATCTCATCACTAAGAAATTAATCCTACTCTATAGAGGATATGAAGGATTGACATGCGGCATTTTGTTTGTTACTATTTATTTTGTTTTAATTTGTTTGTTACTGTTATTAAACGTAGGCAAACATTATTACGAAAAAAAATAACAAATATTCTCTTCCAACTCTTGATGAATTTAGGAACAGTGATATAATGTGAGAATAGTTACCCTAGTTATGGATTTAAGATTAGCAGGAAAGTGTCGAGCACTGAATAAGTTTGTATGTCGAAGAAGAAATAGGTCTTTCTGTCAAAGGATAAGCTATCTCTAGTGGAATTTTTAAGGAATTTGCTCTCGCTCAAACTATCACTTGAGTTTGAAAAAGTGTCTTTATTGTAATTTAAGTGTTTCATTGTTTGACTTGAGTTTGAAAAAGTGTCTTTATTGTAATTTAAGTGTTTCATTGTAATTTTTTTTAAAGTGAAAAGTTAATTTAAAAATCTTAATTTGAA
This sequence comes from Aedes japonicus, assembly GCA_034211315.2. NCBI lineage: Eukaryota > Metazoa > Arthropoda > Insecta > Diptera > Culicidae > Aedes > Aedes japonicus. The sequence continues at coordinate 12,850 of JASCZW010013589.1, read as the reverse complement.
TAACAATTGCGTTTTTAAGTGCTTTAAAAAAGTGAACGAAATTGTATTTTTTGTTTTGTTTTTTGTTACTGTTTGTTACTGGAATGGTCTCACATTTTTTTCAATCGATATAAACTATGCAAATTTAAATCTTGAGCCAAACATTTTTTCAGTTACTCTTGCTCTGCCCTTTGCAATAAGTATTTAGAATGGATTAAAAATTACCGAAATACTAAAAATCATAGCAAAATTTCAAATTTTAACGAGGCCGTTATTCCCTTTAAAATGTAACACTTTCTAAGCTCATGTAAACCACGATTTACCAGTGGACTCTCATTAAGTTATTTTGATTAAATCACAAACAATATGGATTCCATAAACCTAACGGGATGAACGCCTCCAAAACGAATTAAAACTTTTGGACTTGGCTTGGACGTTGAATTTTGAAATAAGATAATCATATTCACCTAACTAAGCACATTCTTTTTAAAGATACAAATCGTTGAACAGATTGGACTCCCGAATACGAGACACCTATGTTAAACGCTAATAAATTTCATACTTAGAGAGTAACTTTCATGTGCCTTGTCTTTCAATTTAAAAATGATGGTAATTGCTCCGGAAATTGACCTCTTAACCTATTTTCGTCCCTAGAGTGTACAATTTAATTAACCAGATGTTGAATTTTGGTTTTTGGCACAGTTTTTGCTACAGACAAATGATTTTTTATAATTTGTAAACTAAGCAAATCGAGACATTTGTTCATTACAGAGTTCGATGTTGTGAAACTTTAGTTGTGACAGCGAGTCGTAGTGAAAAACCACGCTTCCACTGGTGAACATGCTCAATTCCAAAACTGTTCCAAAAACCACCACACCCATCCATTTAATCTGACATTCATTCCCAACAGCCATCGATTAAGCGTAAAGCACCACCTCTTGAGCAATCTCGTTCTGTCGATGATGGTTTCACATGGCACCTTACCTTGCGTACTTCACCATCACTCAAGCGGCTCACGAAAAAAAGATCGAAATTGAACCATCGACAAGAAAATCAACCCACACCACATGGTTTGTGGTTTGCAAGTAAATGCTCATCCACCGCACGCGGGCGCGCATCCATGCCAATGATGTTATTAGACGTCAACCTCCGCTCGATTCCGCCCCCCATCTCACCGCGACGACGACGAGCTTCAACTAGATCCGAGAGACAATTATGGGCTTTGGCGGTGGTCGGAACTGCATCTGAACAGCAGCAATTGCGAAAGCGTGAAAACGTGAGACGAAGCCCAGTTGCACCACACCGCTGCATCTCAGTCACTGCTGCTGCTGCTGCTGCTGCTGCTGCTGCTGTGGAAGGCGTTGGCGAAGAAGATGATTAGAGAAAGCTGCAGTCAATGACTTTTTCCGCGCTCTGCTCCGGTCTATCATAGCTGCTGTATCCATGTTTGGGCTCTGTGTCGTGTACTCCGATAGCTGGTTGCAGCAGTTGATACCATTTGTCTCTCGGTGAGGCGAGCGAGCACAACGATCGTTAATGAGACGCACCCGCAACACCACCATCATCCCAATCAAACACGGACGGAGTTCAGTGAACCGGGCGGCGACGAACGACGAGATGGAAATCGGGAACTTTCGCGATTGAGATTGCAAATTTGGATCTGGGGTGGGTGGCGGCTGCTGATCTGCCGGCTGACGTAAGATACAAGAAAGGGACGCGGGATCCCGATGTGATTGGCCGGACGAAACATGCCCGATCATCACCGGGAATTGGAATTGCGTCACTTGGGACTTGGATATGTGCCGCATCGGGGAGGGAACCGACGGAGGAAAGGATGTACTAAGAAGTACCGATGCAAATAATTAGATGCGAGATGAAATCGAAACTGATCGCCCAGCTACCTTCGGCGATTTTCTACCACGTCATGATTGGGTATTGGTCTGATTTTGTTTTCCTCGCCGGTTCGGGAAAGGAAGCACTTTCACACGTTAATGGCTTCCGGGGGGCTTTTAGGGGGTTTTTTGCTCTGACAGGTAGTTCTTTTTTTTTTCCTGAAAGAAGTGATGTCGAGTTAGTCGAGCTTCTGCTCACAGTCCACTATCAGGTTGAGAGCACCTTCCGTTTACTTGGGGCTAGAAGTAAATTATTTGATAATGCATTGGAATTAAATTGAATATTTTCAGAACGAACAAACTTACGGGTTTGAAACTTCAACGACAAGGATTCTGAACGTATTCTGATTTTATGATTATCATCATACCAGAAATAAAAGTTCACTATCACTGCACATTGGTCCAGAATGCGAATTTAGCTGGAAAGATACATTTTCAGCATAAGTTTGAAGTTTTTGAGCGAAATTGTCTTCCAATAAGTTGTTTCTAATAACAAGGCGCTTTCTAACTTTTTTATTTATAGAAATAAAGGCATACATTCTTGGGAAAAAATTAGAATTAATCATTTTAAGCAACTTCGCTTAAAAAAAATTTCTGTGCCTTTTGAAATGACCGAATTAGAGCATTTTTTCCTACGTAGCTTAGGGTGTGCCTATAAAAATCAGCTATTTTGGTATACCTTTCTTATTTCAAATTTTTCAGCGAAGTTGTCTTCCCATTGATTCTAGAATAATAAAACTTACAACTTTTGGTGTATGTCAAACAAAAGTTATTATGGTTTTTGTTAACAAAATAGGCCTTTTTCAAATGTTGATTTCTCTAGTTGGGGGAAAAGAAAAATTTCGCAACAGTATTTAAAAAGATTTGTATTTATTGCATATCATATCTGAAAACTGAAGATAGGTTATTTCTTTATAAATTGAGTAAAAGACATTTGAAAAGGGCGTAATTTTATAAGAAAATCGTTAATTACTCGCTAACGTTAAGAGGTTCCGGCAAGATTTATACGTCACACGTTTTATCTTTTCAAGTTATATAAACCTTCTGAAGACAACATCGCTTGCAAATGAATAAAAAAAAGGTAGAGCTAAAACTGTTGTTTTTGAAGGGACACCCTAAATTATCTAAGGAAAACTGTCCTAATGAAAGCCTTTACATCGGATATTATAGATGAATAATTTCGCTGTTAGATTTTTTTAAATGTTTGATCATAGTAGCTCAACCGTTCTCAGTTAAAAGTACTGTTTCGTAGTTAGTGGTCGGAAAGAAACACTGTTACGCAAAATAACTGATTTTTATAGGGACATCCTAAGCTACGTAGGAATAAATGCTCTAATTCGGTCATTTTTAAACGTACAGAAACATTTTTTCAATCAACGCTGCTCAAAAAGTTCCTGAAAGGGATTACAAGGACCGAGGATTTGGTAGATGTCGCAACCAAAAGCAGCAAATAATGGCTTAAATAAGTTACCTGCCTAGCCTTTTCCAAACGATAATGTGACCCATTAACCTCGAGCTAGCCTAGTAGTATTCGGCATCCCACTTTTACTAATATAAAAATAATAAAACATTGTTAATTACAATATTGAATATCGGCTCCGTAAAGTGTTTTAAACGCCTGAGCCTAACAAATAAACGAACCTGTGGAAAAATTTTGCTTGAAATTATTAATTCTACAGCTTTTCCCAAGAATGTATGCCTTTATTTCTAAAAATAAAAAAAGTTAGATTTTCGCTTCCTCTGAAAATAAGGACCATCCTAGTTTTCATTCACACCAAAAGAAGCGCCTTGTCATTAGAAACAACTTTGTGGAAGACAGTTTTGCTCAAAAACTTCAAACTTAGACTGAAAATGTATCTTATTCACATTCTAGACCATTATGCGCTGGCAAGGCGACATCTGTTGGCAGACCGATAAAAACAAGATGTTAACATAATAACTAAATAGGTAGATTCAGTAATATGCAAATTTGGGTGTCAATGGTATGGGTAAAAAATTCCAACGAATTTCGAAAAACGAAATTTTTCACAATTTTCATTACCTTAATTACCATAAACTTAAGCTCAATCGGAAATTTTGGTGCCAAATGATTTTAAAATCCCCGAACCGTCAACATCTGATGATATTTTAATTTTTTTAATCGTTTAGTTTTGAATGCTCAAGAAAATTCCAAATTTCGATGGATTACAGCCCTAAACAATGGCCGATTGAGCCAAATTGGGTATAGACATATATTCTGGGCCTATGAAAAATTTACATAAAGTCGGTTTTTAAAAATCTATGGAAAAAAAATTCTAAGAGGGTTATATGTTGGGGTAATCCCGACCAGAAGCGTATATCATAAAAATAACAAAACTATAAGAAACCTTGTTACGGTTTACTGATTATGATATAAACTTGTTAAAGACATTTTCATCTGGATAATTGTATAACAAACTTTAAATAAATTGAGATATAATACCCTGGGAGGCACAATCTGCATAAGAAAATTCATTAATTCTAAAACTAGCTGATATAATTTTGCTACATCGTAACAAAATTGTTACAAAGTTTGTTTTGTTTATGTAATATCTGTTTCGTAGTTCGCTCTTATTTTGTTATCTCTTTGGTTTTTTTTTTGTTACAATTTCTGTTATTTTAACTACATACGCGATCTAAATTCTAACAACCTCTGTTATAAAAATAGCCTAACTGAATAACAAAACTTGAAATAATTTTGTTATTTCCTTTTAGCCTGGATGAAACTTGTGAGCAATGTTGTATTTGGAACTTCTAAAATATTATTTCCATTGGCACTCTAATGCAGATAATACTTACGTCATCGTCAATTTCTATATCGCTAACATTTTTCATTTTTTTTTCTCTATTTACAGGTATGCAAGCAACCGATACTTTGAAGGATGCATAGTCTACAAGAATGAGCTTAAGTTTAAAACTATGGCTACACAGATAAAAAGAAACATTTAATCTTCTGCGTAACCTAATCCATATATCGGGAATGCTACATTTGGCAGAAAATAATGGGATGTCATGTAAATTTAATCCAGATAACGCCTGAATCTAGCCTGTTGTATGAAAGATTGCATACATTGTTGTATGGTGCATGAAAGATTGCAAACAATTTCGTTGTTTACGCCTCCTTGGCTTGTAATGAAACGAGGGAAAATTCGCGCGCTTGTTAATATTCATTTTTGTTTCTGTGTAGTGCAGCAAACCTGAAGTAGTTAATTTTCTACTAAAACAACTAAGAGTTCCTCTAACATTAAAGAAGTCTTCAACCAACGAAAATATTCGGATGTATGAAGTCAGTGGCTCATAGGAAGAAATGATGAAATCAGGTCAGCAGCAAAAACGAAGACCTCAAGAGCCTTCCTATTGCTCCGGAACCTAATGCGGAAAGTAGTGCAGGTTCGTCGATTTCGCCGTTCGCCGTTGGATATTCAGAAGCTGACATTGCTCTGGATACGGACGAAGATTTTAAGGACAGGGTAGACTTCTCAGTGCAATGTACACTAAGGTTTTTTTTTGCACGTTTTTTTTTACACGGGTTGTTTTCGGCGATAACTCCAGAACGGAACAACTTATCGACCTAATTCAAATCACATTTTACGTTTTGGGCCAAAAGTAATCATATGACAGTTTTTCAAACAATTCACAATTTTTGGTGTAAATACTCAAAGTTTTAAAAACTGTATTTTGACTATTGAATGGAATAGTAACGCATAGAAACAAAATCAAAGCAATATGAAATGTTCAAGCATGTGAATTAATCAACTCTATTTAGTCTTTTTTTACACGGTTCCATACTAAAAGTGGAACGTATCCCTCGTGAAAAAAAAAAACTTTAGTGTACATAAATCTACGTTGAACTAGTTCACTCCTGATGTCCCATGACAGGTGATAAAGAGTCCATATTATTTAAGAATATTGAGTATCGGTCGTTGCACTGCACAGTGTTTTGAAACAGGGATGGTCGGTGACATCACGAGAAATTTTGTAATGAATCCCTATTCCACTATAATGGCGAATATCGTTTTTTACGAGTTTTTCCAAATTATTTAGAACTGACCTGAATCAAGTGACAGATTGAAGAGCCAGAATAACAGCGAAGTTAGTTCAAATGCAAGATTTTTTCATAAATGCTAAGGGAATCCCGCACTTTTCGCAGCATCTAGATTTTTCAAACCAGCTAAAATGGTCCTGACTAACACTATAAACTGTTTCGAAAAATATAAATAAACATTGTTTTTCAAATGAAAATGAACATACTGTGATTTTTGATTATGTTGTTCTCAAACATAGTATATAACTATGTCCATTTCAATTTTCCATTGCTTAGATTCAATTTGTTTGATTTCTTGTAGGATAGACGAGTTCTCTAACTTTCCCCTTAGCAGTACTCACAAGCTGCTGCACAGTGCTTTCTCCTACCATTTTCACCACTTTTGACCAATCTTTCTTAAATTTTTAACACTATCCGCTGGTTACATGTATTTTCTCAGCTTCGCCGTCCCATGCCCAGAAATTTTCGATAGAGCGAATCTCTGGGCAGTTTGGTGGATTCATCTCCTTTGGTACAAATACGACATTGTTCCTTTTGTACCACTCTAGTGAATATTTAGAAGCAAGATCAGACCAAAAGATTGAAGGCTTGTTATACTGATTGTTCAAAGGTAGCAACCTCTTTTTTTCAGACACTCCTTCACGTAGATTTGACCATTCTTTGTGTCTGTCGTAATGAATGGACGAGATATTTTTCCACGTCTGAATATGGCCTGCCACACCTGCCATTACCTTCTTGCCGAATTTTTCGGTGTAAATGGCTTTCACTGATCCAGGAACATCCTTTCCCTTCTGCGATTTATAAAACTGTAGTCCCGGCAGAGTTTTGTGTATGTTTCATCGTCCATGATGACTCAGCCCGTTTTCTTTGGTCAGCAGTTTGTCGTACAGCTTTCGAGCCCTTGGTTTCTTAAATTCAGCCTGCAGGCCGGACGAGTCTGCAGGCCCATTCTTTCCTTGGCACGCATAACATCAGTCGCTGAAGTACTTGGCTTTTTCGCCACATCTCGGACTGATGCTGAAGGATGACGCTTGTAATAGTCCCTTACCTTTCTGTCGATTGTAGTGGTCTCAGGGAATCACTGTTGTTGATACTTCACAACTTCTTCCTTAGCTAATTTTCTGTATGAAAGACCACTGATGGTTCACCGTTTGTGCTCAATCCGTTTTCTTTTTGTTCACGTATTTTTAAACATCCGTGCGAAAAATTGAAAAAAATGACAAAATCAGTTTAATTTGGATGTAAAAAACAGGACGCAACCAAAATTTGGTTGAATACTGCAAGTATTTTGAATTGACAGTTACTTAGTCGACTCAAATATGACGTAGTTTTTTTAATCGTGTATTTAAAAAAATTAAGCACCCCTCCTTTGGTTGGTGTATCTATACGGAATATTAACTCAATCCGTACTGAATGTTGACAAACCGTGATGAATGTTATAAAATTGTTCGGAGAACGTCCGACGACTGCCAGGAAGTCAGGATCAGGAGGAAACCGAAACCAGGAAGTCGCAGTGACCGGAAGAATAGTGGCCAGCACTTTCAAACGCAATCCCAACATTTCCATCCCAAAACGTCAAACGTCAAGACTAGCAGGTCAAGAGTTTTGTACAGCTACCGAAAATGGAAAAGTTTAAGGTTCAAGATAAGTTTAAGCAGAAAAAATGTCAAAGTTTCCGACAAAATACTTGGTTTGGCAGGAAATTTGGGCTGAAAAGCAAAAGTTTTTCAGACTGTGGCACTGTCAACCAAGATATTTTTGTAAAAGAATGCTTGCGAAAACGCTTATTGCCTTCTTGAAGAAACATAGTTGCTCTATGCTGTTTTGGCCAGACCTCGCTTCTTGCCACTTCGGAAAAATAGCTCAAGAATGGTAGACCGCCAATTGTGTGCAAATCGTACCCAAGGAGAAAAACCGTTCAAACTCGCCGGAACTGTGCCCAATTTAAAAAATATTGGGCAATCGTAAAGAGGAACCTCATGAGAACTCAAAAAACAGTTGGAAGCTAAGACAGTTCAAGTGAAGTTGGCATTACCCTTTAAATAAGGTGGATATTACAGCGGCACAAAACTTGATGGGAGGTGTGAAACGAAAAGGCCAACAGTTCGCATTTAGAAAATCGGATGCCTAATCAAATAATTTTCCTGTGTTTTGTAGACGATGAACTTCAAAACGAAATAAGGATTGATCATTTATATAATATTCTAATCTTGCCGGCGTCGGTGGTGTAGTGGTAAGCGTGACTGCTACTGGCACCCCAGTGGGTCTGAGTTCACTCCAATCCCCAATCTTCAAACATGCGAACTATCGAACAAATGGATGTCCCAATGAGTGGGGAGAAGAGCCCGCCTTTTATCCACAAACAGGTAGTAACGGTGAGCTGGCATTCCCACTCTCCCCATCCGATTCGCTTCAATCGGGTGTCCTGATGGTCCCTCCCATATCACGATTTTATGAATTCATACAGGGTGTCTCACAATAGGTGTCACGAAAAAAAAAATGGGATTGCAGCAAAACAAATCAACCAAGTTATAGCATTTATTTTTCATTTGAAAGATACATGTTATAGAAATAAACCATGTTAATTCAATTCCTTGATAATTCCTTGATAACTTTGCGCAAACGCTTTGTAAACCCATTGCAGCTGGCACGCACGATTTCCTGAGGAATTTGGTCCAATATAACAACCAAATGTTTCTTGAATCGATCTAAAGTAAGCCCTTTTGTAGGGCCTATATGTTGAAGCATACAACCCCAAACAGAGTAGTAAAGTGGGTTGAGATTCGGTGAGGATGCAGGCCATTCTTCGCTTCGGATAAAATCGGGCAAATTTCTCGCGCACCATGCTTGTGTCTTCTTTGCCTTGTGAGCTGGAGCTGAGTCCCGTTGGAAGCAATACAGCGTTGCTTCATGAGGAAGCAGATGGTTCTTGAAAACCTGCTCGATGTAATATTCAGTGTTGAGATTTTATGAACAGAAGAGGAAGTTTTCCTTTTCGTGAAACGGCGCCCCATACCATGATCTTCGATACATTCTGATAGCGTTCTACGGTAAGTTCATCTCCTGGAATATTGGCAAGACTTTCGCCATACCACGATCATTTGGTTGATTTTGACTGTCCTGAAGGAGGAAGAGCTTCTCATCCGAAAATAAAATCTCGCAGTCACCGTGCCGAACCCAAAGATTTCTGCTTCTTTTGACCCTGGCTTGCTTTCGACGCTCCGTCAACCCGTGAACCCGTTGTTTCTTGTACGGCTTGCATTCCAGATCATGTTTGAGGAGGCAGATTCGGCCGGATTACGCATTAACTATTCGCTCCCTCACACATTTGATCTTTTTCTTCGTTCTGGCATTTCATCTGTCACTTCTTATATGTTGTATATGGACATTTCCAGTTTCTTTGAACCGTTTCAAGGTACGAGACACAAAACGCTTACTCACTCCGATCTGTTCAAAGCTATTGAACATCTGGCACGGTTGGTCTAAGCTTTTGCAAATGTAATTTTAAAACTTGCTCCCGTATGGCTTTCATGGTTGCTGATAAATATAAACAAACGGAAGCGCTTATTTATCTTCACCGATAAGCTGTCAAAAGAATACACTCAAAACGGGTATAATCAATTCCGCTGTTAAAATTACCCAGCTGAAAAAAACAAGACTAAAAAAAGGTGACACCAATTGTGAGACACACTGTAAATAAGAGAATATAATATATGTATGTTCAAAATATGTATTACATCCACTGATTTGTCATTGAGAAGAACAATTAGGTATGTATTAATATTTTAATAATCCTGGAAAAGATAACATTTCTCTGCTGGTGTCGTTATTGGTGGTCACCATGGAACCCAAATACACGAAGTCGTTCACCTCCTCGATTTCATTACCGACGATCTGAACTCTGGTTAACGCGGGAGGCTATCGTTGAGCCCCTTACTGGTTGGTGCTGTGGCCGTTGACTGCTGTCAAAGCAGTCCAGATCCGATAACTAGGGGCGCTGCAGTAAAGTACACAGTGCGTCCAGATATTAAATGACTCAAGCCGTAATTGCAGCTTTCACTTTGTGTGTCATAATCAAACTTATTTGCAGCATGGATAAAACAAATCCTATATGGACAAGGTGTTCAGCAGTTTGCTGGTACGAAATTCAATAGATAAATGATAATCGTGACTGCTACTTGGCACTCCACGGGTACTGGGTTTGATTTTGAGCCAAGTTCTGTGGAATGCGATTTCGCATATCAGGCTACGTAGCAGGCATAAGGAAGTTTCAGAAATAGCAGAGCTTCAACAAAATATGAAGAATTTTCATCCTCAAAACCCATGCCTACGAGAAGAGCGTATGCAAACTAACGAAATTGTATTTAGAATGTTCATTCACGGGAAGAATCTTAAAAAGATAAAATCTTGCAACCGTCAATCGTTCAGAGCCGATGCTCAGGTTGAAGTCTAATCATCTACATCAGTCCCAAATATCTCGCCAAACAGCTTTTAATTTCCTTCAAAAAAGATCAACGTCCAATCCTACCAGAACAGGTGCTCTAATACGTAACTTGCCCTTCCAAAGCTAACAGCGAAAAAAATCAGCCTGCTCAACTTGCTAACTGTATCCCGCAGAGCTGTTGGAGTCGCCATTTCGCCTGGGTGCGTAATTAAATCCGGCACTTTAATTACTACGTTTGACAGTACCCGTCTTTCAACGACGCAACGCGGGGACCATCTCAGTCTTCTGTTGTTTTATCTCTGTCTCTTCCACCCAATAACAACATTGAAGAATGTATACATTCAAAGCAAAAAACTCCAGAAGTCAGCCGTCCCTTCCCTGGTTCGCTCGGAAACAACTAAACCCATTAAACCGTTTATTGGGTACCAGTCCCGCCCAGCTCAGATGCGAAACCACCGAGTGCCATGTGCCAAAATTCTACGAAAACCCCTTAACCATTTATTGGGTCAAACTTCTTACGTCCGCGCTCTGATTTTTGCAACTGCTACCAACTTCTTTTGCTGCAATCTTCTGTTGGGGGTCTTGTGCCTGGACTAAGAACGGTCCAGTGTGGCGAAATTGGGTCATTTTTCACAAACCGACCATGTGGAAAAGGGTTTCTTAATTCAACTTGCATATGCACTTCCAGGTTGCAACATAAATGATCACTTTCTCCGGCGAGGATTAGGGCGTGCGAGAAATCGATCTCGTTTTTGACAGTTGGACGGATTGCTGTGTTTACTATGTATCCCAAGGGCCGGCGGTTTCAATTCGCCGCCACATTCTCGAGGGCATGCAAATTGTTGGTTCCCTGAGCGAGGGTGTAAATCGGATCAGATCGTGAGCAACAGTTTATCGCGGGATGGAGAGAGTGGCATTCATACGCGCGGGGGGGGGTAATTGCTATAATCGGTGGCAATTCCTTCATCACGCGCTTTGTTGTGAAATGTTTCTGGGGAGTGGTTTTTTTCTGGATCGGAATGCGAATTTGAGAGGGAGGAATGGTCCGAGATATTTATCAAATCGATGTTTTTGGTAGATGGGAATATTGGGTAACTTGTAAATGTGATAAACTGAGTGGAACTGATTGACCAAGTGTTCGAGTTATCGGTTCTGTCGAAGATATCAACCACGGTATTGTTTGGTGAGTTTGTTCCAGTTTAAATGTATATATTGAAGAATTTTAATGCATTCGGTGATTGTTTATTTTGTAATTATTTGGAATGCGCTGAATAGTTAAAAATGAGAACTATATAGTGCTATAGCAGTTAAATGGATGAGACAAGACAAGACTTAGATAAAGTTAAAGATAAAGATAATTTTCGCTCACTGTAGTGTACGAATTTCTAATAAAAATTTAAAAAATAATCTATTCGTTTGATATGACACGTTGATTCTATATAAGAACTAAAGACTGGACTCGGAAAAAATGTAACACACAAAATTGATCACCAAAAATTCATTTTAAATCTTATATTTCTCAAATTTTCAGAGATTAAATAACTATTTATTAGTAGTTTTGGAATAACTTATTTATTGTATTTCCTCCCCAAGCTGAATGCTCGAACATTTCTCTGAACACTGCTCTTGAGATCTTGGGCGAGGCTTTTTCCATCTTTCTTACACAATTTCTCCCAGTTTTTCTTCAAAGCTCCATGGGTTTTGAATGTTTTTCTGCGTTTCTTCAACTTCTTCTTCATTATCGCTCAAAACTTTTCGATCGGACGAAGTTCTGGTGTATTTGGCGGGTTTGCCTCCTTCGGGACCATATTAACGCCCTTCCCTTCGTACCAATCCATTACAGGCTTGGCGTAATGGCACGAAGTGAGATCCGGCCAGAACAGCGTGGGACCACGGTGAGAGCCGAGGAAGGGCAGCAAGCGCTTCTGCAAGCATTCCTCTCGATAAATGTGCCCGTTTATGGTGCCGGTTTTAACGAACGGCTTGCTGTACCGTCCGCACTCGCAGATCGCCTGCCTCAACAGGTACTTCTTCACGAATTTGTCCATCTTTCTCTTCTGGAACTTTTCCGAAACCTCCATGCGCGACCAAACGACAAAAAACTCGAGGCCAGGGATTTGTTATATTACGCCTTGATATATGCCTCATCGTCCATGACTAGCCACTCACAACTTGACCAGCCACTCATGGTACAGCTTTCGCGCACGCAATTTGGCCACCGTGTTTTGCTTGTCAGTCCGGATTGGCGCCTTCCTGACCTCAAAAACACGTAGCCCAGCCCGCTTCATGGTCTGCTGGACGAACCACTTCGACGAATTGACCTTTTTGGCCACGACTCGGGAGGAAAGGTTCGGGTTATTCTTAAAGTACTGCCTCATCTTTCGCGCCTTCTCTGGGTATTCCGTTTTCGGTTTTCGACCGCTTCCAGCGCGCCACTCGATGGTCTTCGTCTTCTGGAACATCTTCACATCA
>JASCZW010013588.1:0-25152 GCA_034211315.2 Aedes japonicus | reverse complement strand
AGGAATGTTTGACTTTCCAACAGCATGAGGAGGAAGGGGTGTTCTCAAACAAATGGAACCTGCCTCTCTGCATAACTCAAGAACTGGTTGTGCCAATGGAATCAAATTTGAATGGAGACGATTTTGAGATGAAATGCTTTATGGTATCCCCTCCTCCTCTAAAAGGGGACCATACAAATGAAAACACAAATTTCAACTAAACATGAGAATCATAATTACGTTTAAATTGTATCAGTGGTTTTGGGCTGGGAACAGCCATGATAACTGAGTATCTCCGCCTGAAAGGGAGTGGATCCCATGCAAATGAAAATAAATGCCAGTATAACTCGAGAACTAATCAAGCAAATGAAACTGTACCAGGGCGAGGAGTTTTGAGGCAAGAAATACTTTCTCATGGTAATTTAAGACTCTGGAAGGGGAAACACAAATTCTAAACTAAACATGAGAACTATCTCCTGTTGCCATATGCAAATTTGTTTGCAGGGTTTTAGTCCGGGAAAGAAATTCATGATAGTTCGATCTCGCCTTAGAAAGGGGGCTCCATGCAAATGAAAACTATTTCTGCATAACTCAAGAACTAATCAAACAACTGAACCAAATATGGCATGTGAGGCAGTAGGCAAGAAATGTTCTCTATGCATATTCCTCCTTCGAAAGAAGGCCTCACAAATAAACCACGAATTGCCAAATGATGAGAATATCCCGTCAGGCATGACTATTTTTACAGCAGTGGATTTTCGTCGGTTTGAGTTGAAAGGCCCCATGATTTATCTGCCTGGAAGGGGTACCCACACCAATGGTGCTTAGTTCCAGACAACTGAGAATCCAATTTTGATGTAGTTTCAACCAAGAAATGCTTCTATGGAGGTTTGAGACTTCCCTCTCTGGAAGGGGGCAACTCATGAAAATAGACACAAATGTTCTGACCAAACATCTACATTATGAAAACATATATGTAGGGGGTTGCCGAGGCCAGATAGCAGCCCATGATGGTTCGAAGCCCTTCCTGCCCGGGAGGACTACGTCGAAACACAAATTAAAGGTGATGGAACTGGTCTTCAAATGAAACCAACTTTGGCATGTAGGGTTTTACATTTTTCTGGTACCAAGATGTCCCTCTGGAGAGGTGAGGGCCTAAAACCAATGAAATAGACATCTGGAAACCAAACATGAGAAGCCATCCATGCAACTGCATCAGCTCAAGTAAAGAAGGCCTGACAGGCCTGAACCCCTTTAGGCCCAAGACCTGCAAGATAAAATCGAGTACAAACTGATAGATATTCGTCTGTCTTGAAATGCCTAAACCGGTAGAACTACTGACTGTCAAATTCATAAACATAGTATCAAATAACAACACACAAACAAACAAAAATATTTTAACTACATTCAGAAGAATTTATTAATTTTCTCATTCATTTGTTTCAGATGTTGCAAGGCATTTAATTACATATATTTAAATATAACTAGTCAGTGCATCCATGGTCGCATGCCAGTATTTAATTGTGTCATAGTTGTTCTCAGAGTGCAATTTATAGCATTTATGTTGAAATGCTCAAAATCACTTGAAGGAGGTTTGCAGTTTGGAGAAAATTCAAGAAAACAGTACGAAGACCATGAGAAGGTCAAGGCAAGACTAATCATTGAGATATTATTACATTGTTATTGTATAAACAAACTACGTGAAAATAAACACACATTTAGTCAAAAATCCGTTGTATCTCTGAGTTCTGAACATCTGAGTTGTGGGCTTGCATTTCTGGAATCACCCGATAGACTTTTCTGAAGAAAAGATTCGAAAGGCTTCACCATAATCGAGGTCCACTCATCTCCCGATGAAAAATAATCGAAATTTCAACAATTTTACACTTTGTTACATTACTTGCTGATCATGTTCCAATTATTTCTGCCTGTTCAAAGCCAGACTTAACTCGTGAATTGAAGAGAACGATAAGTCATTACGTAGAGAGGGATTCTAACCTCGCATTTGAAATATCTGTCTAAATATAACTATCTCCTAATACGAGCGATTTGCGCAAATCAATATCACCTGGCGGGTGCTAAATTGTACTTACTGCAAACGTCGAAATCGCCTGCCGGTCCTAGGATGCAGCTTGTTGCGGCCTGGCAGCGCGATCTGGCCGAACATACCGCGGCTTAATTATCCTCGTTGTTTGGCGATGTACGGCGGTTACGGATACGCCTGGAATCGCGTCATCGCGACGCCGCGGCATCTGGACAGCATGAGCTGGTGACTCGCGCAGATGTCTTCGGGACGACTAAATGGGCGGCAGCCGGTAGATGGACGACCGCGAGTATTCGTGTCAGCCCCTACCGATCGGCGTTGATTGATAGATATCGAGCAGAGCGAGATTCCAAACCAAAGCTCAGCGATCTGGTCATGTTTAGTCGAAAGGTGCTTTGCGTTCAACAGTCGATAGACCCAGGGGTATGTATATCGGGTATGGTGCTTGCCGCAAACTTGAATGTTGGAACGAGGGCTTTCGATGTCAGTAACGTAACACGCTCTGGATTACGAGCAAACAATTACGGGGAAACATGCATTGAAATCACAATAAAAACCGCATTATAAATATCATAAATATTCGCAGTATGGAGCTAGTTGCGTTTCTACGCGAGTTACATGCCCGTGAATGTAGTTCATAGTCGTTTGAAATTGATTGCGTTAGTTTGATATTCCTGTTATCCGTGATGAAGCATAATATGATGGTGCGCAGTTGCAGTTGGTTAATCGTAGTCAGCATGATCAGAATCTGATTTGTTGCTGGGCAATTAGCGAAAGGTTACTTGTATGCAATGAAGCAGTCACATGCCTGCAGATTACCTGATTTAAAGGGCGTAAATGGCACCAAACAGATTGCGTTGTTGAAAAAACTTGGTTCGCGAATTAATGGTACATTTTCAAACGGCCATGAACGTTCGATTTTTGATCGGAGTTTAGATCCAGAAAAAAGCTGCCTGCTCAATGAGAACGACAACGCGTGGTTGAGGGCTTTGAACGGAAACTGAACTCAGCTCGAGATGTGGCTGCTTGATGTAAGAAGACTTTCGTGCAGAATACTAAACTTGAGTTGACAACGCATGCTCTATGTCAGAAGTCTGGGGCCTGTGATGAGAAACAGAATATGGTCAGAAGAGACAGCAGTTGTATGATGACAACATGTGTGATACCAGACTGACACAGAAGAGCGTCGGTACCACACGAAGCACGGCAAGGATTTGTACGTTGGGGAGTACATTCGATTGCGTTACCGCAACGTATCATGAATGGACAGGTGTATTAGGAAGAAGTATTCAAAAGGAGGTTCTCCTCGAAGGTTCTGTCACACGGATTGGTACCCACTTCACGAAGGACATGCTAGAGCGGTATGGCGAATGATTCGATTTAGCGATAAAGATTTCAAATCACTTCAGAGCAGCTACTGCAGGGCATTGGGGCCAATATTAAGGAGCACATTCTAAAACGACCAGAATCGACAGTTTTTGCATATTAACCAGCGCTTTCTTCATTTTTTCTACATTCTTCACAACTTTAGGTCGTTTAGAAGGTGTTCCTTCATAATGGCCCAGTATTTTTCTATTGGGCGCAGTTCTGGAGTGTTTGGGGGATTCAGATCTTCGGCACTAAATCGAAATCATTCGCCTTATACCACTCTAGCATGTCCTTCGCGAAGTGGAACGATGCCAATCCGGCCAGAAGATTGTCGGACCGTCGTGAACCTTCAGGAGAGGGAGGAGCCGCTTTGAGATACTCTTCCTAATACACCTGTCCATTCATGGTGATTGCGGTAACGAAAGATGTACTCCGCTTTGAGCACGTACAAATCACTTGCCAAATTAAGAACTTCGTGGTGAACTTTGACATCTTCTGTGTCCGAGGTTCTAGGGAGCATCACACATGTTGTCATCGTACAACTGCCAGGCATGGCTTTTTGCGACCGTATTCTGTTTCTCATCACAGTTTGGGGACTTCTGAACCTTAAACGTACATGTGTCCAGCTCAAGTTTAGTATTCTGCACGAAAGTCTTGCTTACATCAAACTTTTTAGCCACATCTCGAATTGAGGAGTTCGGTTTCCGTTCAAAGCCTCCAACCACGCGTTTGTGATCGTTCTCATTGAACTGACAGCTTTTTTCTGGATCTGAGCTCTCGATCAAAAGTCAGACGTTCTTCAACCCGTTTGAAAATACCAAACACCGTGGAATTCGCGATTTCCAGTTTTTTTTCAATAGCACGATGCGACTCGATTTTAAACGGTACGCCCTTAAATCAGGTAATCTGCAAACATGCAGTTTTTGTGACTGCTTCGATTGCGCCCCTAACATACGATCTAAGCTTAACCTTCCTGTAATGGCCCAACAATTTTAATTTCGATCAAGATACAATCGACCAGCTTTGACCACGATTGGCCAACTGTAACTGCACACCGCATAATATGCTTCATCACAGTTACCAGTATGACAGAATTATCAAAACTAACACAATCTGTTTCAAACGACCTAAGTGGACTATCATTCACGGGCATGTAAGCTCGCGTAGAAGCACAACTAGTTCCATGTACTGCGAATATTTATGATATTTTCATGCGGTTTTTTGTTGTGATTTCAACATGTTTCCCGCTGGTTGTTTTGCTCATGTCCAGAGCGTGGTACGTTGCAGACATCCGAAAAAATAGCCCTCGTTCCAACATTTAAGTTTGCAGCAGCACCGCCACCTCACAACAGTTTCCATACATACCACAGATTCTATCGACTGGTGAACCGCGAAAAGCACCTTCATTTAAACGCGTTGACCAGATCGCTGAGCTTTGGTTTGGAATCTCGCTCTGCTCGTGTCTATCGAATCAACCGATCCGGTAGGAGGAACTGTTTTTATGCACTCCAATCGCAGTGTCCATCTACCAGCTACCACCCAG
Organism: Aedes japonicus; assembly: GCA_034211315.2. Classification (NCBI taxonomy): domain Eukaryota; kingdom Metazoa; phylum Arthropoda; class Insecta; order Diptera; family Culicidae; genus Aedes; species Aedes japonicus. The sequence continues at coordinate 20,218 of JASCZW010013588.1, read as the reverse complement.
TTTGGATCGTCCTGAATCTGCATCGAGTCACCAGCTCGCTAGCTGTCCAAAATGCCACACGGCTTGTCGGTCGCGATAAACGATTCCAAAACAGTATCCGTATTTGACCACCGGCCCACATCGCCAATGGCGTCGGCAACGGAGGTGAGGATAGTAAAAGCTACACGGTGAGCCCGAATGATTCAACCGGATCGGGGATCCTTGCTGCCAATTCACAACAAGCCGTACATCCTAGGACCGAGCGCCAGGCATTAAAATGTTATTTCGGGAAAACAACCACGCTTGTTTGCAGTAAATTTTTAATTTAGCACCACTTGTATGTTCGCGCGGGTTGATTATTGGTTGCACAAATGCGCATCCTTCGTATTAGGAATGGGTTGCCATTTAGATTGGAGTATTTCAAATGCGAGGGACGAGTCCTCTGCATGGCGTGGAGCATCCATTCTTCTCACTTCAAATTCACGAGTTAGAGTCGCAACTTTAGACAAGGCATAGATAAATGATAATTGGAACATGATCAGCAAGTATTAATAACAAAGTGTAAAATCAATTGTTGAAATTTCGATTATTTTTTCGCATCATAAGAGAGTGTTTGTCTACTTCTCGTGGGTATTCAAAGGCCTGAGGATGGATGGACCTCGGTTATGAGTCCAGCCTTTTCGAAATCTTTCTTCAGAAAAGTCTATCGGGTGTTCCAGAAAATATAAGCACAACTTCAAGATGTTCAAGAACTTCCAGAATTACAACGAGTTTTTGACCAAATATCATAATAGTTTCGTGTTTATTTTCCACATTAGTTTGTTTATACAACCAACAATAGAGTAACACTTCCGTTAAGCCATATCTCAATGATTGAATCTTGCACTTGACCTTTCTCATGAGTTTCTTCAGCTACTGTTTTCTCCAATTTTTCTCAAACTTTTAAACCTCCTTCAAGTGATTTTTGAGCATTTCAGCATAAACATATAAATTGCACTGCTGAAATTTAACTACTATTTTAATTAAATACTGGCATGCGACCATTAGTACTATTGGATTATATTTAAATATAACTAGCTGAACCCGGTGCATGCCTTGCAACGCATGCGACTAAATGAATGAAAAATTAATAGAATTGGCGCGTTTATGGTTTTTGTTCTGAATGAATCTGGTTAAAATATTTTTGTTTGTTTGTGTGTGTTATTTATGCAAAAAAAGGTTTGTGTTATTAATTTAACCTTTGGACCGGTAGTTTCTACCGGTTTTGCTTTCTGCGTAGAAACATTTCAAAGACAAACGAAGCCGTATCCTATCAGTTTGTACGTAATTTTCTCTTGCAATTCTTGACTAAAAAGGGTTCAAACTTCTATCAGAATATACTTCTTACCCGAGAAATACACATTTTGTTTTTTAGTTGCATGGATAATACTCATGTTTGGTTCAAATGTCTATTTCATTGGTTTTAGAGCCCTCCTTCACCCTCTCCAGAGGGACGGCGTCTTGAACCACCTAAGAAAAAAATCCTGCCCAAAACCCCCACATGCCAAAGTTGGTTCCATTTGAAGAACTCCAATTCCAAGAACTCGAGCTTTGCAGAAATTTGTGTTTCATTTGTATGGAAGTCCTCCCCTTCCAGGCGGGGAAGGAGCTTCGAACCATCATAAGAACCTTCTCTGGCCTCAACAACCCCTACATATAAGTTTTCATAATAGTAGGTATGATTCTCATGTTTGGTTGACATTTGTGTCTAATTTTCATGAGAGCCCACCCCTTCCAGAGAGGGGAGGAATCTCAAACCTCCATAGAAACATTTCTTGGTTCCGAAAACCCCCACATCCAAAATTTGGTTCCACTTGTTTGATTAGTTCTCGAGTTATGCAGGAATTCGTGTTTCATTGGTGTGGGAGCACCTCTTCCAGATGCGGGAGGGGTCTCGAACCATCATAAGAACCTTTCTCGACTCCAAAAATCCCTGCATAAAAATAGTCATACCTGTTGGGATAATTCTCATGTTTGGCTCAAATTCGTGGTTCATTTGTATGAGAGCCCCTTCTTTCAAAGAGGAGGGGGTCTCAAACCACCGTAGAAACATTTCTTGCCTACAAAACCTCCACATGCCATATTTGGTTCCATTTGTTTGATTAGTTCTTGAGTTATGCAGAAAATAGTTTTTCATTTGCATGGGAGCCCCCCTTTCTAAAGGCGGGAGGGGTGTCGAACTATAATAAGATCCTTTCCCGGACCCAAAACCCCTGCATACAAATTTGCGTAGCGGTAGGGATAACTCTCATGTTTGGTTTAAATTTGTGTTTCGTATGTATGGTAGCCCCCCTTTTCAGAGTGAGGAGAGGTCTCAAATAACCATAAAAACATTTCTTGCCTTCAAAATCTCACCCATATCAATTTTGGTTCCATTTGCTTGATTAGTTCTCGAGTTATGCAGGAATTTGTTTTTCATTTGCATAGGATCCCACCCTTTCTAGAGGCGGGAGGGCTCTCGAACTATCATAAGATGCTATTCCGGACCCAAAACCACTGAATACAAATTTGCAAAGCAGTAGGTATAGTTCTCATGTTTGGTTGAAATTTGTGTTTCATTTGTATGAGATTCCCCCTTTTTAGAGGGAGGAGGGGCTTTGAACCACCATAAAACATTTCATGCCTTAAAAAACTCGTCCATTCCAAATTTGGTTCCATTGGCTTTATTAGTTCTCGAGTTATGCAGAAATTTGGGTTCCATTTGTTTGAGAGCACCCCCCTCCCTTCCTCCTCATATGACGGAAGAGTCTCAAATCACCATAGAAACATTTCCCTCCTTCAAAAACTTCCACATGCGAAATTTGGTTCCATTTCTCTTATTAGTTCTCGAGTTATGCAAGGATTTGCGTTTCATTTGAATAGGTTCCCCCCCTTTCAGAAAAGGGAGGGGTCTCAAATCAACATAGAACAATTTTTTGTCTTCAAAAACCACCACATACTAAATTTGGTTCCATTTGCTTGATTAGTTCTCGAGTCATGCAGAATAGTGTATTTCATTTGTATTGGAGCCCCCTCCCCCCCTCTTAAGAATAGGAAGGGGTTTCAAACCAACATAGATACATTTTTTGTCGTAAAAACCACCACATGCTAAATTTCGTTCCGTTTGCTTGATTAGTTCGAGTTATGCAGAATATTGTGTTTTATTTGTATGGGAGCCCCCCCTTTTATGGCGGGGAGGGTTCTCAAGCTACCATTAAAACCTGTTTTGCCTTCAAAAACTCACACATGCTAAGTTTGGTTTCTTTTGCTTGATTAGTTCTCGAGTTGTGTAGAAATTTGTGTTTCATTTGTATGGGAGCCCCCCTTTCCAGTGAAGGGAGGGGTCTCAAACCATCGTAAGAATATTCTCCGGCCTCAAAAACCCGTGCATACAAATTTTCATGCCAAAAACGGTCCTTCCGCTCGCGAGTTAAATCGTGACAAAGGAAACCCCAACTCATTTTTATTATATAGATGGATGAGTGGTATTACGATTAGAAAAGCCATTTATTTCAGAAATCATCAAACAGGGGTCTTCGATCATTTATTATGCTATCGCTGGAACGTTACTAGAAAAGTATAGAAATTTTTTTTTAAAGATGTCTCTAAGAATAATTTGTTGCTCCTTAGGAAAACATCATACATCTTTTAATTTATATTTTATCTATAATAATTTTATCTACTCGGTTTTTTAGTGTTTTCTGAACCTTAATAAATTCAAAACATACCTTACTTTTAGTATTTCATTATTATTATATTTTATTCTCATTATATCATTGTATGATTTTAATAATTATGTTAAATTTTCAGGATGTGGAATTTCAACTTTTATGTAATGTTTTTTTCTTTTTAAAAATTGAAATAATTTTATACATATTATATTTATTCATTCATATTATAAATCGGCTACAAACATGTGTTTACATACGCTGATTTTATGTTTAGGTTAATTCGGATCGCGGTGCAACTGGTGTTCGATGTTCCCTTTTCGTGGAAGTGCAGAGTATCTCTCGGCTAGTGAATATCACATCAACACATTTCTTCCTATTCCCTACTTGAACAGCATTCGGGCATGACCGGCGCCGTAATTGCTTCATTATGTGTCACGTTGGGGATGTATGTTAGTCTCAATCATCATCTGTTGGTTCTTTGTGTAAATACAGCTGAACTGGCACTAACGGAATAGCATCCGTGGGAGGTTAATCATGCTCATGCTCAATCGTTTTCAAACTTTCAATGATATCCGGAAATATGACTTGATCAAAGTCCAAAATGCGTCGATTGGTCGTGCCTCGGGACAATTTCTTGAATTCATCTCCTTCGGTACAAACTAGATCCAATTATGTTCATACTATGCTACAATAGCCTTTGCGTAATGCATGGATGCTGAATACGGCCCGAAGAGAACAGGTCCATCGTGCTGTTGAATCAATGGTAGTAGAAGTCACTGTAAGCATTTTTTGATTCAGATATCGGTATTCATTGTACCCGCCATCACAAATGATTCCAATACTTTTCCACATTCGCAAATTGCCTGCCAAATATATTATATTAATATAGTATACCATGCACTTGTAAGTACAGGGTGTTCAATAAGTTTGAGTACACATTAAAAATGGGTAAAGATAATGAAAATACAAGATATTCATATTTGCTGGGAGCATACCCCTCCCCCCCCCCCCTGTGAGATGAACTTGAGACGTTTCTTAAAAGAATCGCTCGCAGCACGCACCAGCTCCATCGGCATCTCGTCCCAGGTCTTGGAAATGAGCTTCTGAAATTGGTCCATAGTGCTCACTTGATGTTCGCTCTGCTTGGCCAAACATAAAAGTGCAGGGGATTTAGATCCGGGGAGCTGGGAGGCCACAAAGTCTTATCGAGTTAAATTCTCCCGAGACCACGCTTGGACGATATTTGCCGTGTAGGTCGGTGCGCCGTCCTATTGAAAGGCTTAAGGATCCTTTCCGTAGTGGTCCCGAAGTGCAGGGGCATAATCTTCTCCAGAACCTCGGTCTTTAAGTACGCGACGCTGATTCCCACGTTTTGCTCCATAAACGCCAATGGGAACTTCCCACGCTTGGATACGGCCCACCAAACCATCACCGACGCGGCGCAGGATGCTCATGTGGGACAGGGGGATGCTGGCCAACGTCGGCGCCCACAGCCGATTATTTTGGAGCCGAACATCCTCTATATTTTTCAGTCAAATTTAACTTCTTACAATCCTCAATATTCTGATCTCTACCAAATGATGAAGATAACTGAACTAGAGAATTATTCATTAAAGTAGTTGAAACTAATACTTAAAGAGTTTCCACAATTTCCGCATTTTTGCCTGCGGTTCCCTGTAGTTTGAAGTTATGCTGACTTGCGTTCGTTGGTGAATTTAATCCTATTAAACACCATGTAAAGGTGATCTTCCAGCGTTACGGATAAACAGTATAACAGTTTATTTCATTACATAGAATTACGGTGTATTCTCATCTATATCCATTCAACATTCTGGAAACTCAAAAAGAGTTAATAGAACACGATGAGACTTCGTTAGTCCTTGGATATTACAAATAGTTTATGAATTATACTCTTCGAATCTTTTTGAATAAAGAAAGTATTCATTGAAAGTAGCACAGACAAAATTCTGCTTCTTATCTCATTTTATCTGATCAGATTTTTGTTAAATAATAAGCTTTTAAAGATTGTACTCGCGAAAAATACCAAACTTATTTCTTTGTATACTTTTTAACTTAATTTAATAAAATTAATTTTATAAAATTCCATGCAAAAATAGTTTAGAGTATAATATTTGCAACATTTTGTCACAATCTGTCAAGAGGTTATTGCGATATCTCTAAAGCAACTAGTGCTCAAATAAAAATTATTGGCGCAGTCGTGGAAAATCCAAGTCACTTCCATAGGTGGATTACGAAACAGTTGATAATCCACCGTATCCCGGGTGGTAAAATCGTTCAAAGAGATCCAGACGACCCAGCGGCGAGCTGGTAGCGGAAGAAAAGCGAAGACGACCGACCCCATGAACGCAAGAGCTTCAAGCGCACTCTGAACTATTCGATTCGGGCCGTGGTCAATTCTTCCGTCTGGTTTGAAGCGAACCGGATTTCATGCGTTCAAGGTAAGAAAGGCGCCTTACCGAACTGATAAACAGCTGTACCACACGTGTTGGAATGCATCGTTATGGTTGACGAGGCGTACAATAAAGCGGACGCCAAGCAGATCCCCGGCCTGGATTATTTCGTCAGCAAGTCCCACCTGGATGTTCGGAAAAAGTTCCGGAAGAAGAAACTTGGTGTAACAGGCGATCTGAGGGTGCGGCAAATTCAGCAAGCTGTACTTACTACCGGAATCATCAACTGCCAAATATTCAAAGAAGAGTGCCTTCATTACTGCTTGCTCTCAACTTAGTGTTCGAAATACACTTTCACCGTTATTAATTGCAAGCTTCCGATGCCAGGGATCATTTTTGCATAAGTATGATTCTGTGGCCAGTACAATCATACAACCTATATCCAGATAGTCGAGAAATTTTCCCTAACGAGAAATTCCTGGACCAGATCGGGAATCGAACCCAGCCACCTCCAGCACGGTGTTGATTTATAGCTGCACCTATTCAAACTAAGTTAAGGGAGGCCCCGGACTGCTTCAGCCAATATTTCTTTCTTTCCGTTTATCAGTGAAACGCACAGCAACGAGAACACCGTCTAACGAAGTCTTCTTGCTATTCTTTTCATTACGGTCACAACAGTACACATTGTAGGAGATACCACAAACCCAGAGAGAGTCGATGAAGTCAGTTAGACCCGTCTCAGTCAAGATGATAACATTATAATTGCAGTCGGTGGTGGCGAGAAACAGTTCATCAATTTTATTTTCACCATGTAAATTCTGGTAAAAAAAACCAGACCTCACTTGAATTTGTCCGATTCCGACCGGTGAACGAAGAACTGGAAGCGGTAATTACATCAGCGGTTGAATTTTACGGAGAGAAAGCCTACTTGCCATTGATGGTGGGTTGAAAGACCCTGTAACCACACCCACACACACGACCGGGACGACTGACGATCGCTGGCAGGAATGGCTCGACTGAGGCGGGGGCTTCCATTGTACCAACTTCCTTGCGGCTCAGTGATCGGCGGTCAAACGAAGATTGCTGAGGTAAAGTTGGCGGGAAATTGCGGTGATGCATGACTGTGCTGGAAAGCTCATGCTAAACGGAATTGCCCTCAAAGTAGGTTGGAAGGTTTGATAATTTGATGAGTTTGTGCTGAGCGAGCGAGCATCTATGCTGGAAGCATGAAGAGATTCTGAAAGCGTAGAATTGAATGATTCGTCGTACTTCCCTGGATAAACAAATTGGAAGACTAACTCACTAGCTCCAAACACAGGAACGGAATGGCTTGGATGGCTGGAACAATCGGCTGATGACCAGCATTGCTCGACTGCGACGGGTGACTTTAAGGATTCCATCATGCTTTGTGACGTGCGTTCCGTTATTTGCGTGCTTTGATGACCATGAAGCGAAGAATTGATACATTAATTGTTATGTTATGTATTCTCCGTGCGAGGAGTAACGATTATGATGTAGAAGGAGATGTTCGCTCATCACCATGAGGCACCAAGAGTGAACAACAATGTTTTTTGGCTAGAATGAAAGATGTGAAGAGAAAGTGTTGAAAGGTCCGGTCCGTCAGAGTGCGGCAGGTAGGAAAATTAACAGATGTTTTTGAAAATTGAGCGAAAGGGCATGTATCCAATGGTACTCGAACCATGGACGTCAATCTTTGCCTAACATCCCACTGCGGGGTAGGTTGTAGCGACGGAACAAGTCCGCCACTTCAACAGGCAAAAATTGACGCATGGAAAGACGCTCATGTACCACTGTGGCTTGTATAGTTTATTCTTAGCGATCTATTGTGTGCACTCTGTTTACTGATGCGCACATGGGAGAGGAACTCTGTTGTTACATACTCTTACATACTCTTCATGTATGTAAACCCATAAATGGTGGTAACCATTAATAACTATACCAGGACATGTTGCTGGTGTCTGTACTTTAAGCCACCTCAGTACCATCGCCAGTTCCTAAATTACCTTTAACAAAAACCGAAATTGCCTCTTTCGTCACATCAGGTCTAATGCGAGACATATAGAACCAGAACTTGTGAGCTGGCTTTTCCCCGACAGGCACAGAAACAACATTTAGACTAATCTGCTTCGATCTGGATTGACACTCAGGAGGTGCTCGTGGCGCCGTGGAGTCCGTTCCATGGGGTCGTTTATTGGCACGCATCTATTCACCAGCAGACGGTCTTTGGTTGATTGCTGGGGATTGCAGTGTTAAAACAGATTTGGAAGAAATCTTCTTTTTTTCCGTTTGGAGATTTTCAATTGTATTACAAGGGTGATTTGTTATTCGCAAGGATTCGATGGGGCTCGTGATGGGAGTTGGGAGTTTGCAAACAAGGATTTGGGAGTTTCCACAAACAAGCCGGCACAATTGTCACACGTCCAATACAAGTTTTTCCCATGCGTCGTGGGCGCATGTCACACCAGAACAGTTCATGGGAAACAAGTAGCCTCAGTCACCACGGCAGGCAACAGGATATTTCTCCTTGTTGCAGAATGGTGATGAAGAAGCCTTACAGTAGACTATGATGTACACTGTGCGAAAGAGAATAGCAGTATGCTGTCGACGACTATAACGGCGACAAGCTTTTGCTTAGATGCAATATTGCACACAATGTTGGGTCTCTGAAAAATGCCGCAAGATGTCGATGCGCACAAAAAAAAGTGGTGGGAAAGAGGTAGAATGAATGTTTTTATTACCACTATCACTGAAAACACTTGACAAAATTCACGTATCTAACAATATACACGCAAATAATTTACTCACAAGGTAACGAAAGGCCATCAACAACGTATTCGTATTCGACATTAAAATTGGACTCAAAAAAGCAAACAACAACAAACAATAAGCAAACAACAACACGATTTTTACAGACCGATGATGAAGATGATCTGAGCCCATAGATGTTATGTCCAGCATCACACTGCGATCATAATTAGTTGCTGCAACTTGATGCAACATGATGTGCTACAAGGGTATGAAACACATTGGTTCGTATGTAACTTGTTTTGGTGTGGCTAGAAATTGACGAAATTTTGAAATAACTAGAAGGTTATACCAAGAGTCTAAGTGACGTTTGTTAATTGTTGCAGTTTGGAAAGTCACCTGCAGCGACGTGCCTCTACTGGGTAAATCAAATGGAGAGTCGCGTCACTGCAGGTGACTTCTCTCACTTCACCAAATGACAAACGTCACTTCGATTCTCGGAATAATTTTCCTTGTATAGAGTGTAAAGTTTACGTTGGCAAAATTTTATCATAATCTGTCAAGTGGTTAATGAGATTTAGAACCAAACATTTATGTGCAAAGTCGTGGAAAATCCGACTGCATTCCACTTGGGATTCCATCATTCGACAGTGTCCCGGGCGGGGAAGTCATTCAAGAAGACCCAGACGCCTCAGCGGTGGTCAGGCAGTTGCAGAAAACTGAAGACAGCTGATCCGATGACGACAAGGAAGGTGTTGAATCTGTTCAAGCGTCGACAGAACTTTTCGATCCGTGATGTGGTACAGAAGGCGGAGGTTTCCATCTGGTTTGTCGAAATAACGATAAAAAGTGCCAAGCTCCTCGTCTACAAGGTCGGAACGTCAAACAAAACACGGTTGCTGTACCGAGAGTACACTAGGAAGTTGTACCGAGAGTAGCTGACGAATCCGAGGTGTGTCGTGATGGACGACGAGACATACTTCAAAATGGACACATAAAGAGTGTCCCACATCGAAAAAAAAAAACGCTGTAGAAAATTTCCCACGTAAAAAATGCTGTAGAAAATTACAAAGTAGACCTATCTTTTTCAAAACTTCAGACAATAAAACGTAACTCATTAGTAAGTTTTTGATATATTTATTTGATTAAACTTCAAAACCATAACCGTGCGCTCACACCTTACGCATAACCCCACTCATTAGGTTCTGAACAAGATGTGACTGCAGCTTCTTCTTCACGGAAACCCACTTTTTCATGTCTTCCTCAAATTTGACCTCCTTGGGATGCTTCCTTAGTACCTGCTTTACATTGGCCCAGTTTTTTCGATGGGCCTTAGTTCCGGCGCGTTTGGGGGATTCGTGTCCTTCGATACAAAAGTGACCTCGTTGGCTTCGTACCACACCAGGACAACCATTGAAAAGTGGCACGCAGCTAGATTCGGCCAGAAGACCACAGGGCCCTTGTTTTGCTTCAACAGAGTAAGCTGACGCTTCTGTAGACATTCCTTGAGGTAGATCTTCCCGTTTATACCAGGATGGTAGTCACAAACGGCGCACTCCGTTCGCCACATAAGCATATCGCTTGCCAAATCATGTATTTCTTGGCAAACTTTGGAAGTTTCTTCTTCCTTACTTCTTCCGGAACATCAAACTTGTACTGGGTGGTGAAGAACAGTAGCCCTAGAAGCTGCCAGAAGTCCACCTTGACGTAAGTCTCATAATTCATAATGAGACAATGACGTTTCGTCAGCATCTGTGGGTACAGTTTCCTGGCTCGTAACTTTCCCACTGTATTTTGCCGTTCGTCATGATTTGGAGCCTTCTGCACATTGTACGTATGCAATCCCTCCTGGTCCTTGGTTATCTAAACGAAAAACTTGGACAGATTCAACTTTATGTGCACATCCCTGACCGAAGCATTGTTATTCCGCTTAAACGCTGGTAATCCTGATCACTAATAGAACTTCCATTCTGACCGCATTTCTCCTTCTGTTCAATGCTCAGAGTTTTGGATTCTCCAGGTGTTTGATCAATTCGCGACGTTACTTTTCGGGTGACGCAATTTTTACCAATTTTCGAAAAACTGACAGCAATAAACCTGCAACGACAAAAAACACTCTAAACTACTTTTACCAAAATTTTCATGAAAATCTGCCCAATGGGTAATTTTCTACAGTATTTTTTCGTGATGCAATTTGATGTGGGACACCCTTTAACACATGCCGGGCAGGATTTTTACGTTGCCACGACACGGATAGCTGTTTCTGAGCAGGTAATAAAGAAGAAGATGGACAAATCCACTAAAAAGTTCTTGGTTCGGCACGCCATCTGTTGATGTGAAGAGATGAGCCAGCCATACATCACAACGGGTACCATGAATGGGCAAATCTACCGAGACGAGTGCTTCCAGAAGTATCAGCTGCCTGTCCTGCGGTCTTATGGAGACGAGACGCTATCTTGGACGGCATCCTGCCACTACGTGCGGAGAAGATTTGGGTCATCATAAAAGGCAAACTTCGTTAAACAACAAAAGTATTCGAGAACGAGCTGGCGTTGGCAACCCTTCTATAGCCCAAAACCTTATGAGTGGTGTCAAGGGTAAAGTGCGGGTATTCGGTAATAGAAAAGAGATCCAATAAACGAATGGAATAGAAACCTAACCTTTATGTTTGTGTTCATTCCCTGTTTGAATAAAATCCGACTCAAAAATAAATGTTTGATGACCATTTTTGCTAATTTATTTTGAGTACAGTATTTATGTCCAAACCCAAATAGTATTCTTCTAAAACTCGCATATCGCCGAAAAAGTAGCGTTGCACATGTCCAATAGAATAGCTAGTACAATTTAAGAACTTACCTATTGGCGGCATCCGGAAGCTGGACAGTGGATCCGCTGGAAAGTGGAACGGGCGCTGACCGAAGGCAAAGTGGAACTGCTGCTGTTGCCCTAGAAGAAGCGGTGATAACACTATACGTTAGTTGAAGTGGCTAATTCGTGGATGCCGCTGAACGGCGTAAGTGTGGTATAGGACATTTCGTATTGGAAGTAGTTGACAGGATAGGAGAATTTAGTTTTAATATGTTGGGTGATGAGCTTTGAACTGCTGACTTTGATTTGGAAGGTATAGACGTTAACCACTTGATGGTATCGCCCCGGATGATGATTCTAATGATGGTCATGATTGTGATGATAAATTGAAAATGCCAAATAACATGATGGATGCTTGAAAGAGTAGTTAAAAGTATCCCAAAAATGAATGCTAGTTCCGGCTCATTGTAACAGACGGCGAAGAACGAAGAGGGAAAGGTGCGACCATATTATGTGACGCTGTCTGGTAGGTGGAATGTGATATCCATTTGACAGAGTCCGACGAGGGCTGCTCCGAGTATGGCGCCAAGTGTGAATGATAATCCGTTTTAGTTGGACAATGTTGTATGTTTGGCACACGGACAACACGCCATAGTTGTGGTTAATGAAATGGGTTTAACCTGATTTGAACTAAATAAATGGCACGAACTGGAGTGATTGCGCTTTGGGAGTGCAGTTGCAATGGAATTTTGGTGAATCAAATTATCAAAGCGATGTATGGTTTCCACTATACTGTATGCTATGGAACCCAATTTAAATTCAGAATTTCCATCATCGGTGTCTGACCTCACTTTGAATTCTCACTTAAATGTCTGTTGTCCGCACTATTCCAATTATAACCTATCCAATGCTGAGAAATTTGCAAAATGAAGCTTGAATTTAAAAGTCGTCCTCATCCAAAATAACCAAATGCGTGCATCTCTTGTTCATAAATCAAGCCACGTCGCAGCGTTGAAAGAAAAGTTTCATTTTCTGAAATCCGTCCATGTGACCATCACAGCTGTCACATGTACAAGAGGGAAAAGTTTTCTGTGGTTTTCAACATCCTTACGGTTCCACTATTCGCCATTTTCCGAGACCCGAGCATATGTGTGTCTTGACATGTTTCGGAAGCATCTCTTGAAAATTAATTTGCCTTTTTGTCAAGGAAAGGGAAAACGAGACAATGCTTTTGGCAACTTTAAGAACAAATCAGCTGCTGCTACTGTTTTGGATTGAAAGCTTGATTGCTTTACAGTTTATCAATGAGTAATGTTAAGTGGGATTTTCTGTAAGAAAACAAGAATTTCAATTGTTCCAGAGTGCATTTGTGTGACTGCAATGCAAATTATAAAGTTTCGACTACGGTTCAACCATCACAATATCATACTGAAATTAGAAATTTCAAAAGCATATTCCCAAGGGAAATTTCCTAAATTAAAATTTGAAATATACTGGCTGCAGAGAAAACAAGCCAAAGGATTTTGCTTCCTACAATTTAGTATGTAAACGGACGAACGGACTATCCAAAGGTAGGCCGTCCAAGCGGATATGAAATTAAATTAAATAATCAACAGCTTTTTGTTCGGGACCACCGATGCTCGGTCTGATTTCCCCAATTACATGCAAAGTCGTCTTGGTGTCCAAGTTGAGTGAGGTTTGATTACGGTGAAGTGTTATAATTCATACGTCAACATGGGAGCGTCAGAACAGGTAGCCGGATTGGGATCCGTTGGGATGCATGTGGGATGTCTAATTGATTTGAGAGTGTGTATAATATGTGTTCGGGTTTTTGACTTACTTGTTTTCGACCGGGGTTCTCGTGGTCCATCGACGGTCACCTTGATGGCTTTGTTGTAGGTGGCAACTTGAGGAGGACTCGTAGATATCATAATGGTGAGGGTAAAACTTTTGCCTGAAATTATTTAGTCTTGTAGGGGTGCTGGAATACAGTGATGTTCAGTATGTATTAAGATGCTCATATTCACACCCAAAAGCGAGGAAATATTCCAGATACAAATGTATTGTATTCATAGTCGTTGAACAGTGGAAACAATAATTTGCCACCTTTTGTTTACTGTTTCCATTATTCAAGGGAAGAATAACTTTCCACTTTTTCATAAGCCTATTGAATAGAATACTTTTGTGTAATACCATGCTTGGCTCAGAGAGTTTAAACGCGTTATAAGAAGAGATATGTAAATATTACTTCAGAACTTATATTATTTAGAACAAGGTTTAAAAAAAACTTTATGCTTTACACTTATTTTCTGCCGAAGTAAAGCTTAACCCTAAATATATTTTTATAGCTCACGAGGGTCTCTCAAACTCCCCTAAAACATGAAGTGATTTAAAATTGCCTACTTGAACTGTTGTTCATGGTGACTTTCTTCAATAACAATTCGCCGAATCAAACATTTACTGGATGCAAAATGGTTATAAAATACTTTTTCAACTGAATGAGTCCTAGAACGGCATTTCAAAACAGTATTTTATGACTTTCACTTTTTTTAAACACTATTTTTAAAAAAAAATCTCTTTTGAGCGTATTAGTAGAACGATTGTGATTGGGAAACTAGGAGAATTTAAAATTTAACACTTCATTTGATCACTTTTAAAAAAATAAAAATTAAACCTTGAAACACTTTTTTAAATTTTCAAAAATCTGTCAAAAGATAAGCTCATAGTGGAATTAAATGGAATTTGCTCGCGATTACTAGCGAAAATTTAAAAAAGTGTTTCAAGGTTTAATTTTTATTTTTCAAAAAGTGATCAAATGAAGTGTTAAATTTTAAATTCTCCTAGTTTCCCAATCAGTATTTTATGAGTTCATATAAAATAAATAAAAACTTTGATAGGACAACAGGAATTTGAGAAAACAAGCCTTTAAGATTACTGTAAACAAACTGTGTAGGTCTTCACAAACCTGACTTAAATATGAAACCTACTGGCACATCTTGGTGCCATTATAAAACAAATTGATTTCTAGTGGCTTTCCATGCCAGGAACGGCTCACAGCAGCGTCTATTCTCCATGATAGGAGCGGTTGATCATCGTCTTCGCACCAGAGTGTAAATATAAACAGTGCTGTGTACGATGGTCTTTCGGCAAGACAGTAGGCTTGGGAAGGCCCAAAAAATTCAAAAGTTACCAAAAAAAAAAAACAGAAGTAAAAACGGACCGGAACAATCAGAAAAAGGCCTAGGTACATGTGTGTCATGCAAAAAACGCTGATAAGATCGGTAGATCTTTACGGACATGAGACGCGGTCAAGGCTAAAGGAAGACCTGCAAGCACTTGGAGTTTTTTAACGTCGTGGGCTTAAGGAATGCACACAGCAAAATCTTGTCAAAGAAAAACTAGCAGTATAACATTATATCTATTTTCCATTTCCAACATCTGACTTTTTAGTTTTCTCATTTTTTTCTCAAGGTTTTGCTTCGCAATGGCCCAATATCTCAAAATTGGACGATTATCTGAGGTGTTTGGAGGATTACAGTCCTTTGTACAATGTTGACGTGGTTTCCTACATACTCAGGAGCCCTTAACCATAATGAATAGACACCAAATCAGGCCAAAACAACACAGAACTTCTGTGTTTTTGGATGTATGCCGTTTTTGTAGGCACTTGTTGACGTTAACTTGTTAGTTAATCGTACATGTGGTTATGAAGATTTTGCTCTTCAACCCACAACTAAAATTAACCTACCAAACCATGTACTTTTTAGAGAACTTCGACAATTTTTTGGCCTTGAAATGATCGTCAACCTTGCCACGTAGTAATGCGGTAAAAACTCAACACTAAGAAGCTGCTTGAAGTCCGCTCTGACGTTTGTTACATCATCCATAACCACGCAGTCAAATTTTGTCAGCATTTAGTCGTACAGCTTACGCGTTCTTGTTTTCGAACTGATTTCTTGCTTATCGTTCCTGTTTGGGTTTTTTTATTACCTTGAACGACCTATATTGTGCCACTTTCATCACCTTTTGAACGAAAAAATACGATGTTTCGACCTTTTTAGCCAATCTCGGATGAACATTTTCGGGTTTTGCTCAGCCGAAGCCTGAATACCGCTGGGAATTGAAGTTTAGGTTCCACTTGCCGCCAGATCCTAGTTTCCGATCGAGAGTCAACCGATCCCGGAAGCGTTCGTTTTGAAACTTACTGTTGAACGAGGGACTCCGAATGATTTCGCTATATCATTATGCGAGTTTGTGACACCACATGTCAAAGCATTCACAGACACAATAAAATTGCGTTTGGGGTATTGGTAAGATTTTTATATTGAAAAAAAAATGAGGTTAATAAACCATGACTAGATTTTGCAGAGCGCATACCTTCAGATCATCTTTGGCTGTCTGCAGATGGTTTGTTGGCAGCAAAAGATAAACTACGACCTCGCACAACTCTACGGAGAATCTAGCTTCTGAAGGGTGTACCACATTAAATTGCATCACGGAAAACACGCTGTAGAAAAGTACTTAGTATGCCGATCCTTTTCAAACTTTTAGACAACAAAAAATTATCCATTAGTAAGCTTTCGGCATATTTATTCCATTCAACTTCAATACCACAATGGTACACTCAAAATTTACGCTCAACTCCGCTCATAAGGTTCTGTACAACACCTTGCCGCAGCTTCTTCAGTACGGAAATTCACTTTTTCTTCATATCTTCCTGATTTGACCTGTCTGAGGAAGCAGACACTTCTGTAGGTACTCCTTGAGGTAGATTTCCCCGTTACAGTCACGGACGACGCACTCTGTTTGCCACATAAGCAGATCGCTTGCCAAATCATGTATTTCTTGGCAAGCTTTGAAAGTTTCTGCTTTCTCACTTCCTCCGAAACATCAAACTTGTGCTGGTCGATGAAAAACGGGGCTACGGTAGCTGTCGAGAGTTCACTTTGACGTCAGTCTCATCTTCCATGATGAGACAATGAGGTTTCGTCAACATCTGGGTTTCAGGGCCCGTGACTTTCCAACCGTATTTTACCGTTCATCACAATTTGGAGTCTCATGCACTTTGAACGAAAGACGAAACGAAAGACAAATTCAACTTTTTGGCCACGACCCTGATCAAAGCATTGGGATTTCGCTTAAACGCTTTCACAACACGATTGTGATCATGATTACCATTAGAACATCCATTCTGACCGCACTTCTCCTTCCGTTCGATGCTCAGAGTTTTGCAGTAACGTTGAATCCCACGACTCACCGTTGACTGCACGACTCCGAGTGGTTTTCCGATGTCCCGATAAGAGAGTTGGCGATTTTCTAGGTGCTTGCGCAAATCCATTCGCGACGAAAAATTGACAGCGATAGAAATACTGCAAAAAAAAACACTCTAAACTACTTCTACTCAAACTTCTAAGAGAAAATACCCAATGGGTAACTTTCTACAGCGTTATTTTCCCGTTCTGCAATTTGAAGTGGGACACCCTTTATAAGTTGGCAAACACTGGAAGGATGCGTTGGGCAAGACATGTTGCAAGAATGCTGGACAACATTCCTGTAAAAATAGTGTCCATCTCCAATGCAGCCGATACAAGAACAAGTGGAGCGCAGGAAGCAAGCTGAGCGGATCGAGCGAAACGTGGTTGGAGAGAAGCAACTGTGAACGAAGTACATTGGTGAAATGTTTCAGATGAGGTTTTGAAATTTTATTGTTGTTACACCAATCAAATTGCACAATGAATTTGTGCAAAATGACATGCTAAACAGTTTAATGTGTAGGTTTTATGTCTCGAGTTAAGTCAATAGAAAATGTCTCCAGTTGAAAATAATGAGAATTTTCGATAAGTTAATGATTTCTTTGTAGCTCTGTCAGTAGCTAAAATTAGTACATAAAATGGATTGCCGTAGGGTAACAATGTTTTGCCAGCTCTTCCATAAGATTTTGCAGATGGAACCGTACAAAAACTTTCTAAATTTGATAACACACTTTGCCGCAATTTGAAAAAAGTTCTTCATTTAAGCGTATTTGTTCGCATGGCGAAATCAGATTTTTATAAAAATCCACAAGAATATCGACAAATAAGCAATGTGTAAGCAATGTGGACTTCCGTGAATTTGGCGAAGTTTCATGCTTCCGCTATTAATCGCAACAAGACGCCAATCCGTGCGCTTTAAAATTAGTTAAAAGACTGAGACTGAGGCAGTAATGCAGAAAACAAAGCCTTTAAGCATTGGTTCATACACAGGTCATGTGTATGTGTGCGTTTACCAACGTTACACGCTTACTTGAGTTTACCCAGTTTAATTTTGTTTTACCAAAACAATTAATATTTTCCAGATTAATTCTACCATCTTTCACTAATTCAGTTTTATCTACCACATGGACTTAAAACAAAAATGATGCATTGCATTTATTCGGAAATGGTGAAACCAAAAATTACTTATGCTGCATTGGTCTGGTGGCCAAAAACTAAAAAAACTGTTGTACAAAGAAGATTAGAAAATCTTCAAAGGCCAGCAACTAGTTCAATTTATGATTCAATGAGAAGTACACCAACAAAAGCACTGGATGTATTGCTTTTCATGTTACTATTGCATCAATACATATAATAAGCTGACCTTACGGAAGGTGGGAAGGAGACGGTGATCTAATAGGACAACTTAGCATTCTAAAAATTGTTAGATTTAATGGCCCAGGAATTAACAAATCAATTTCAATGGGTAGAGGAACTGGGAGTTAAATGAACAGGGCGGGTAATTTGAACATGGTATCATTTTACGCATATTTCGGTTTCATTTGATATAAGATTAAGCTCCACCCTATTTCTTACGAAATTATAGCTATTCGCCCTACAGCGATCAAGAACTGTCAAATGCAGAAAAAATTAAACAAAACATAATACGTTCAGCCATTTCAACGCGTGATGTAAATTTTAGCTCGCAGAATTTAAGGTTTTTGTTCAAACTTTCAGTAAAACTAAACTCAAACCGTGTGATATGTAGTTGAATCAACCTGTTTTTGAGGATTTAACGTCAACAGTAAGTAGTTTTCGACAAAAATTACATCAAATATAAGTGATTCCAGCTAGTTGTTACTTGAGCAGTAAAATGAACAGCTAGTGATAGGGGTAATATGAACACCATGCGCAATCGATGCATTTTAACTTCCTACAGATGCCACGGGTTTACAAACGCAAATCGCAGAGGCAGACTTGGACGGAAAGCCAAATGGTCGAGGTCAAGCGTGCGGTTGATTGCAGTGTTTCCGTAAGGGCTGCTGCGAAAATGCACCAGATTCCAATAATCACTCTGGCCCGATGGATTGAGCGTCAGGTGGTGAAGAAGAGCTTAGGGTCAAAACAGGTTGTTTTCACGGAAAGCCAGCAAACCGAATTGGAGCAACACTTGTTGGATTTGGAATCAAGATTCTACGGTGTCCAGAAGTTAGCTTACGAGCTGGCCGAGAAAAACTCCCTGTCGCATCCGTTCAATCACAAGCGAAAAATAGCAGGAAGAAACTGGTTGGATGCTTTCTGAAACGGCATCCGATACTTTCTTCCCGGAAGCCTGAGTAACATCCGCGGCTCGAGCAATGGGAACACATTGCATAAGAACTGGTTCCCACCGTCACGCATATTCAATGCCGACGAGACTGGGATCAGTTCGGTAAATGTGCTTATCGGAGATTTTGTTCAAACTTCAACATTAGGTATACATTGTTATTTTTACAGGTTCCTCCGAAAAAGCTCAAAGTTGCAGCTATGAAGGATAAGAAGCAAGTAGGATCCATCACCTCTGGCGAAAGAGGAGTCCTAACCACATCCATTATGTGAATGTCGGCAACCGGACAACATCTTCCTGCGTCCGCATGCACGATGGTCTCAAGAAAAGGAGCACCGAAAGGAACTAAGTTTTGCTGCAATCCATCTGGTTATGTGAATAGTGAAATCCTTCTGGATTGGTTGGATCACTTCATCGAACACGTTAATCCATTGGAGGACAATCCTGCGCTCCTCATAATAGACGGCCACAGCTCTCACACGAAAAACTTGGCGTTTGCTGCAAGCGCACGAGCGAATTTCATCGACATTCTCGTGCTACCGCCTCACTGCAGCAACAAAATGCAGCCACTCGATGAGGCTTACTATGCACAGGCCTCAGAAGAGTTCATGCGACGTTTTCCCGGATGCGTGATCACTCTTTATGACGTCTCTGAACTGATGGGCAAAGCTTTCCTCAAAGCCACTTCCACCAGTGTGGTAGTGAGCGGCTTTCGGTAGACGGGTATTTGGCCGTTGAAAAGGCAGATCTTTAGTGACCAAGACTGCTCCTTCTGAAATCACAGATCAACCAGAACCTGTAACGGTTACTGGTTACCCAATTGGATTTTAAAGTAAAAAATAGCAAAAATGTTTAGGGTGTTCATATTCCCTCCAATTCCCCCAAGTGGCCAACTGTATTACAAGCTGAAATTCAGGCAATTCTTGAATGTTTTGTTATGTGCTCACGCTATAGAAACTATAAATATTCAAATATATGCATTAGGTTGGACAGTTAAAAAGCTCTAAA
>JASCZW010013587.1:0-25148 GCA_034211315.2 Aedes japonicus | reverse complement strand
GTTATATTGTTTGTAATAATTAAATTTGATCACCCCTGTTTTAAATCAACTACGAGATACATTGATCACCTCTACAGACAGTGCGAATTCGAGCGCGTATCTGAGCGGACCAATAAAGAATATGGACTCGTCAAATAAAGTGTTTAGTTGTCTTTATCCGAGCGTCCTCATGTCCGCCTTGCATAAAACATGGTGTCAGAGTGTTTCGTGTTAACGGTTACGTGAAACGTGTGAAATTCACGAGAATAGCTCGAAATTCGGTGGTTCGAGATTTAGAAATAAAAATTAAAGTTACCAAGAAAGTACAGTCAGACACGCGGTGTCAAAGCGATCTTGTGCGTCGGCTCGTTGGTATTTGTGCATACTCGTAGAGTGGTGTGCGTTTGGACTGGTGTTTGTATTGAAGGTGTTGCTGCTGCTGCTGTTGCGTGTGGTGGTAAAAATGGAAGAGTTACGTCAGCTTATTACGCAGCAGAATGAAGTGTTTACTGCTATTATGGCACGGATGGCTAACCTGCAGCCAAATGCACAGGTTGTAGCACCGTCACAGCATGTTCCTCAGCCCCCGCCTTTGTGCCTGGAGGGCGATATGGAAGTGAACTACGATTTTTTTGAACGCAATTGGCAAAACTATGCAAACGCAATAGGTATGAATGAGTGGCCTGCGGGCGAAAATTCGAAAAAAAGCGAGCTTTCTTTTATCAGTGGTCGGTTTCGATGCGTTAAAAAAATACTTTAATTTTCAACTGACGGAGGCTCAACGTGGAACTCCAGAAGCTACGTTAGCAGCAATAAAAGCGGCTGTAGTGCGTCCCCGAAATTTCAACATCGATTTGATGGACTTTATTACTGTGAATCAAGAGTCAGAGTCAATTGACGAATACCTCACCAAACTACGAGTACTGGCTAAACAGTGCCAGTTGGGTGATCTGGAAGAGAAATTCATCATATATAAAGTGGTAACTTCCAACAAGTGGCCACACCTACGAAAACGGTTGCTCACCAACAAGGATGTAACACTGGACAGAGCAATCGACGAATGTCGGCTCGAGGAAGTGTCTTCAAGAAAAGTGCAACAGCTGTTTGGAGAAGAGAAAAGCGAAGTGTGTCGAATCCAGTCGAAAATGGAAAAGCAAGAGAAAAGGTGTAAATTTTGTGGCGGTCGGCACATTTTTGAGAAAGGTGTTTGTCCCGCATTTGGTCAGCGATGCCGTAAGTGTAATGGTAAAAACCATTTCGGAAAAGTGTGTGTAAAGAGCAAAAATAAGAAAAGAAATAAGAGGAAAGTGAAGAAGGTGTCGGGGGCATCAAGCGAAACGGACGACAGTGAAGCAGAAAACAGTGAAGTGATGACAAGCTCGGACAGTGAAGATTCGGAACCAGGACGAGAGATTGGGAAAATTTATAACAATGCCTCTCAGGGAGGACATGTTTTGGCCGACTTGCATCTCAAGATTGGTGGTGTTTGGAAAAAAGTGAAGTGTGAGCTAGACACAGGAGCCAACACGAGTTTAATTGGAATCAATTGGCTGAAGAAACTGTACGGTGCTTATGACCCGGCTATGTTGCCATCCAAATATAAGTTGCAAAGCTTTGGTGGTGGTGAAATACCAGTACTTGGTGAAGTTAAAATCCCGTGTCGTCACAAAAATGACAAATACAAACTTGTGCTGCAAGTGGTCAATGTCGAGCATCGTCCAGTGCTATCCGCAAATGTATGCGAAATACTAAAACTTGTAAAATTCTGCAACACAAATTCTGTTTCGTACAAACGACCCGAAGACAAAAGTGATGAATCAAGTGTTTGGAAAGTAAATAAAATCGAAGCAAACAAAATTGTGGAAAAGTACGACAGTGTCTTCAAAGGAATTGGCAAAATCTCCGGTGCGGTATCCTTGGAAATTGATTCAAGTGTACCACCGATCATTCAGCAACCTCGGCGGATTCCAATAGCTCTTCGGGAGAGACTTCGAGAGGAGTTGAACAGAATGGAAAGAGACGGTATCGTCGTAAAGGAGCAGCGACATACGGCATGGGTGAGCAACATTCTTCTTGTGAACCGTTCGACCTCAGGTGAGTCAGTAAGAATTTGTCTGGACCCTATACCCCTGAACAAAGCCATCAAGCGTCCGCATTTGCAATTCAACACCCTCGACGAGATTCTCCCCGAGCTAGGCAAAGCAAGAGTGTTTTCCACCGTCGATGCCAGAAAGGGTTTCTGGCATGTGGTCCTCGACGAAAGAAGCAGTCTCTTAACGACATTCTGGACACCGTTCGGAAGGTATAGGTGGGTCAGGTTACCATTTGGAATTTCCTCGGCACCCGAAATTTTCCAAGCAAAGCTGCGTGAGGTCATTGATGGCTTGGACGGGGTTGAGTGTTTAGCTGACGATTTGTTGATCTTCGGTAGAGGTAATTCATTAGAGGAAGCTATGAAAGATCACAATCGTTGTCTAGAAAGGTTGTTGGCTCGACTGCAAAAATGCAACGTCAAGCTCAATCGATCGAAGCTTGTTCTCTGTCAGTCATCAGTGAAGTTTTTGGCCATACTCTCACCGATTGTGGCCTGAAAGCAGATGAATCAAAACTCGATGTTATCAAAAACTATCCCCCGCCTAAGAATCGTAAAGAACTCCACCGATTTGTTGGCATGGTCAACTATTTAAGTCGATTTATACCTAACCTGAGCGCCAACTTACACATCATTCGTCGTTTAATCTCCGATAAAGTAGAATGGGTCTGGGGATCGACCGAAAATGCTGAGTTCGAGAAAGTAAAAGCGTTGGTTGCTGATGTAAATACTCTGCGATATTATGACAGAGACAAACCTTTGTGGGTGGAATGCGACGCTAGTTCGTTCGGTCTGGGCGCTATCGTGTATCAGGAAAACGGAGTCATTGGGTATGCTTCTCGTACGCTCACTCAAACCGAGAAAAATTATGCCCAAATTGAGAAGGAGTTGCTTTCGGTACTTTTCGCTTGCATCAAATTTGATCAACTTATCATCGGAAACAAGAAGACCACTGTCAAAACTGACCATAAGCCGTTAATCAACGTGTTCAAGAAGCCGCTCTTGAAGGCACCGAAGAGGCTCCAACACATGCTCCTAAACCTTCAGCGATACAACATCGATCTGCAATTCGTGACCGGCAAGGACAATGTAGTGGCAGATGCGTTGTCTAGAGCTCCCAGTCTGTCTACAACCGGTTCTAAGTATTCCAGCAAAGTGAGTATCTTCCGTGTTTTTGGTGACGTAGAAAATATCCGCCTGAGTAGCTACTTGAGCGTAAGTGATGAGAGAATCAATGAGATCATTGAAATGACCGCAGAGGATAGGGTATTGCAAACGGTGTTACTATATATTCGTCAGGGCTGGCCGGATAAAATCGATCACGTTCCTATGGAGGCCAAACCATTCTATAAGTATCGAAACGAACTCTCCACTCAAGACGGGTTGGTTTTTCGAAACGATCGAATCGTGATTCCCTCTTCTCTGTATCGCTCCGTGGCTGACAAACTACATGTGGGTCATACAGGAATAGAATCTACATTGAAGTTAGCTAGAGAAAATGTGTTTTGGCCTGGGATGAGTAACCAAATCAAACACCTGATACAAGATTGCTCGGTATGTGCGAAGTTTTCATCCTCTCAGCAGCATCCACCAATGAAATCTCATGCCGTCCCCATTTATCCATTTCAATTAATATCGATGGATGCTTTCTTTGTGTGGTATAAAGGAAAACAAAGGAAATATCTAATAATGGTGGATCACTATTCAGACTATTTTGAACTGGACTTGTTGAAAGATATGACACCCAATTCAGTTATTGATGTGTGTAAACGTCATTTCTCCCGCCATGGGACTCCTCAGTTGCTTGTTACAGACAATGGCTCAAACTTCGTTAATGAGCAAATGAAGTGTTTCGCCAAGTCCTGGGGATTTAAACACTCCACATCCGCTCCACACCACCAGCAAGCGAATGGAAAGGCGGAGTCTGCAGTGAAAATTGCAAAGCAGCTTCTCAAGAAGTCAGAAGAATCAGGCCAGGATTTTTGGATCACGCTGCAGCATTGGAGGAACACCCCAAACAAGATTGGTAGTTCTCCATCTTCCCGATTGCTCTCCCGCAACATTAGATGCGGCATCCCGATGCCAGTCACTAACTTAATTCCAAAGGTAGTAGAATTAGTCCCAGAATCGATACTAAACAATCGGAGGAAGATAAAGTATAATTACGACAAACGGTCTCGGAATCTTCCGGAAATAGCAGTGGGGTCGCCTGTATACGTCCAACTGAGACCCGATACTTCTAAGTTGTGGACACCTGGTGTTGTCTCTGATCGTTTGAGTGACAGATCATACCTAATCGACGTGGAAGGTGCCAAATATCGTCGAGATGCAGTGAACGTCAAATCACGTAAAGAACCAACAGCGCCATTGATTCCTAAACCATTTAATTCAGAAGGTCATCCTGAGCGTTGTCAACAAACCACTCCTCAACCCCCCATTCGTATACCAACACGACCGTTGCATCAGGAATCACCAGCCTCTCCAGGAAGTTCAAAGGTTCCTGACTCCAGATCTCCAGACCTGAAGGTATCTACACCACGCACAGATCGTCCAATCAGAGAATCCCGTTTACCGAGAAGATACAGAGACTTTGTAGTGTTCAAGTAAAATCTGCTTAGGAAAGGGAAGATGTTATATTGTTTGTAATAATTAAATTTGATCACCCCTGTTTTAAATCAACTACGAGATACATTGATCACCTCTACAGACAGTGCGAATTCGAGCGCGTATCTGAGCGGACCAATAAAGAATATGGACTCGTCAAATAAAGTGTTTAGTTGTCTTTATCCGAGCGTCCTCATGTCCGCCTTGCATAAAACAGCATTATAGGACTCTTCCAATGCAATACGCATTCCACTTTGGGATGATGATTTTTCATACAGCGTGCATTCGAATTTGAACGGGAGGTCAGGTCAATTCACTTCGGGTATTATTAGTTGTTTAACATTAAAAGCATAATCATCTGGTTTTTAGAAAATCGTCCTCCGCCTCACTCGAAAATGCAATTTCAATGTTTCGAACTCAACCGACAGCGGAATCATACGATAAAAGGAGGATGTTTGGGTTCAGTGTAGGTGAAACAAAGAAGCACCTTCCGACACCTCGAAACTATAGACACTCAAGTAATAGACCGGACAACGTGAGTCTGGCACAGTTGATGTATCCAAAACAACTGTCAAATCGTATGGGAAATGTGAGGAAATGTTCGTTTTGGATACAACATGGCGGCACGTTGTCCGGTCTATTACTAGAGTGTCTATACTCGAAACACGGTCCAACACCCAGAAACAATGCAGCTCAAAAGTATAGACACTCTAGTAATAGACCGGACAACGTGCCGCCATGTTGTATTCAAAACGAACATTTCCTCACATTTCCCATACGATTTGACAGTTGTTTTGGATACATCAACTGTGCCAGACTCACGTTGTCCGGTCTATTACTTGAGTGTCTATACTCAAAAGTAGTGTGCATAAGTATAGGACTAGTAACAGTAAAAAAATGCAATTTTGTCGAAATTACTTACCTTGTACCAACTGAAAAGAGGGACAAACTACGGACGGTTTCAAATCGTTAGTAACGTATGCTCATATGTAATCTAAATAGGGCTGTCATTTTTCCTTGCGGAATAATGTTCGATTTTTCCGCAAGTAAAACTGGCATGTTACCCATACTGGAGCAGTTGTCCAAATTACTTCATTAGAAATGGTAAAAATTACTCCAGGTCTTTACTTGCGAGCTGCATACTATGCTTAACGAAGTCGATTTGTCGATCATAAATATCGCCTTCCATAGCACCTACCATTGCAAGCGAATCTGATCTCCCATAGTCGAAACGATCAATGTGGTGGAACCCACACAAAGGTGAGATAATACGAAGGATGGTTTACTGGTCCCAAGGAGCTAATAGAACTCTATGGAGGAATCCAGGTAACGTAAAAGTGAGGTTGAACGTCGTAGATGGCGCTCTTTCAAAATGATTTTTCGAGCTGTCTAAGCAAAGTAATTGGTGATAAAAGCATAAGAAAATCGACGATAATAATAAAACAGACCAGCTCCACACTCTTTGAAAAATAGCTAGAAAGATATGCTCAATTTCAGTTTTAGATACTACGATGTTTTTATCCTCACTATACTGCCGTTCTACGCATTACTGTCCCATGTTCTATGGGTTTCCCTATATACATGGGACAGTTATGCTTATAACGGCAGTATAGCTTTACTTGGATTCCCAAAGTCTACGCTCCATACAAAATTTAAAAAAAAAATGTATGGAGAAAAGTCTACGTGGGCCCTCAGGATTGCCAAGCGCAACAATATTAATAAAGATTAAAATAAGTGCATCAAATTTGTCTTTGCGAAACTCTTCTATAATAAACCCAGGAAATTTCCATACAAACCTGTTAAGCAAAGATGCACTCTCATTGAAATTAGAATTAGAAATGTTGGGGTAGAGCGCAAAGTTGACAAGTTGACAAGCACTTTAATATTGTTTAAAAGTTGATTCTAAATTCTAAAGTGATATTTCGGATTCACAGTCTGAGCATACAATTTAGATTTTGCTATTTTATTTATTCAACAGACACTACAAACAAACTTTTCTAACGTTCATACCTACAGAACAGAATAAAAACCGTTAAAACTTTGTTTCTGCTTACAAACTATTCTATATCTTTTAATCTTTGATTTTTTTTTGTGAATGACACAAATCGACTGCAAATAATAAATTCGATTCTATTACGAAGAAAGTTTATGACTTTTGCACTTGTTATTGCTTACTAGCGACACAATTCCTATGTCATAATTTAAGGTGCGCTTTTATGCCAACTCTTCTGAGTATGCGTCTACAGGTGGATTATGAACGACATGCAGTCAACCAACTAATGATCAAGAATACGCATATTACCGGACACTATTTTGTTTTCTAGAATAGCCCCAGCAGGAATATCTATGCGGTCACCATGATTAGCAATGATAATGACAGTCCCACGTAGTGAAACGCCACGACCGAATGTCACATCTCCAGATACAGTCAAATGATCCAGTTCAATCAAATCAGGGATGTTGGCGAATCGTCCTAAAAATTCCTTAACCTTGCTAAAATGATTGTCTCCCAGTTTTACCAACGGTGTTGTAGGGAACATACGTTGTGGTGACATTACTAGCGATCCATACTTTAGGCTGTACAGATTAGACATAACCAACAGCAAATCTGAAGTTTTCTTGACGGGCAAGAAACGCGATCTAGGTACATTAATGCCAATTCCGCCATCGAAGCATTTCATAGCTGCACCGACAGCGGTTTCCAGCTGAATTACTCGCATTCCGTTGTCCAGCGTTTTATTATTGACGATAATCTCCATGTTCATTGTGCGTGCATCCAAAACTCGTTCAATTGACTCCAAACGTGCCCAAATGTTGTTAGTGTTGAAGAACTTGAACGTTTTCACCGACTTGAAGTCGTCCACGTGTTCCTTAGGAACCTGAGCAATTTCCAGCAACCGTAACTTATTTTCGTATTGAATCAGAGTACCACCCTTTACGTCAGCGCGTGTTTTATCGGTGACTTCCATGACGAATTCTATTGGTTTATCCCCTTGGCGGTCGTCACCCAGCAGTCGATTCAGAATATTAATATCGACCGTGGCTCCTAAATTGTCGATATTGGACAGGAAGAGATATTCACGCCCTTCTTCTAGGAACTTTTTCAGCAATCCAGAGTTCTGGAATGATTGATAGAAATCACCGTGACCTGGTGGATACCACCTAAAAATGATTACAACAATTAAAATTAGATGTTTATGATTGGTAAACAAAAATCAACGTACGCTTCGATATCGTTTTCAATATTGAAATCCTTCGCAACCGGCAGCAGAGAATCGCGACTGACCCGAGGATAACAGCTTTGATTGAATGTGTAGATCTGGACCTGGAACCCCTTGTACTTGCGAATGACCTTTTCCGTATCCTCGTCGGTATTAAACGAATTCATCAAAACCAGTGGAACGTTGGCTCCATATTTTTTGTTCAAATGTTCGATTTGCTGAACGGTCAAATCGAGGAATGTCAAATCGTTTCGAACAGGAATAACGCTCTTCGGTCCGTGGCAACCCATTGATGTACCCAAACCACCGTTCAGTTTGACGACGACCAGTTTGTTCAGCATTTTACAAATGTCCGATTCTTGGGGAGTTTTGAGACTAGAGTAATCTTTCACAGCATCTTCTGGAAGCTTTTGGATACGATCCCACTCGACCGAAGGGCCATCTTCCTGCAAAAATCGGTGGAATAGTGCTTCAAATCCGCACATTTCTTTCTGCAGTATAGATTTTCTGGCATCATCGGCAGTCTGGAGCAGGTTGTCCAGATCCTTGCGCAACCGAATCAAGGCATCGCGTTTGGTAGCCTCGTGGAATTCCTTGGTGTCTGATGGAACACGCTGGTGTCCACGGACCTGCAAAAATAGACGATGAAAAAGGAGAGTGTTAATAGAGTTGATTCGTATCAGGTTTGGGTAAGAACTACAATTCCGTTTATTTTCTAAGCAAGAAATATCACTAATCAAGCAATAGTGTAGTTAATTCTCTTGTAGTTTGAAATGGGAAATGATATACCGAATCAATTTCCATATACAAGTAAAGTCGAATATTTTAATAAAGTAACTATGTTATAAAAATGGTAGCTACAAGTTTAAATAAAAAATTCTGAGAGGTAAAATGAACAGCCTTCAAAATTAGACAGTGTTGTGTTAAAACTCAATTGAACTCATTGCGTGATTGCTGTAGGTTATAATGAGTGCATAACAGCGGGTTTACTACGTCCGACCACCGGTTTATGGGGTTCATGGATGTATAAACAAAATATTCAAAAAATCAGGGCTGCCAGTTTTCCTGGAAAACGCCAATTGGAGTTTTCCGATTTTCCCGAACATAACTAACTTCAAAAATTCATAGCTCAAGAAGGATTCATCCTTCACAATGATTAGCAATGATTGGGGATATTATTAATCTTTTTTACCAAAAAAATAATGGAGTACGCAGTAAACTAGACGACATCAGACGTGAGCAGTACATTTCGTCGTATGATATTATATATGGAACTGAAGCGAGTATCCAAAACGATGCTTTTGATTCTGAGTTCTGTCCATCGGACTCAACGTTTTTGATTAATCGGAAAGATCGAGATCTAGTGGCGACTGCGATGCAAGGAGGGGGCTGCGTGGCGTTGGCGAAAAAAGACATGGCCTTAAAGAGGATGAAACATCTTGAAGTGCTGAGGACTAACGAGGATCTATGGATGAACGTTGAACTTGGTGGTGGCTATTAGCTTTCAATTTGTGTCGTATATCTTAAGCCTAATACCTCACTGCCTGAATTAAACGAATTTACCGATAATGTCACCACCATAAAGAACTAGATACACGAGAGGACTTATCTGCTGGTTGTTGGGAAAATGGACGCACCACATAATGAATGGAAACAGAAGAACAATAGCTATGCATCATCATCGTGTGAAAGCCGATATGTTGAGAACATTGCTGAGTTTATGAAATGCAACGGGCTCACTCAGCTTAATGGCATTTGTTACGCCCCGACGAGAGAAGAATCACTTTAAATTTAGGAGAGAAAACTATGACGATATTGGTGTCAAGATTTCAGCAGTGAATTGGCACCAAGTTCTGAATTAGAGCGATATTGACGTTGTTGTTGATGAATTCTATGACGTGATAAACCACATAGTTCATAGTCATGTCCGGAAGACCCTGTCCCGTCTCCCTAGAAATCAGATTTGGTTCACACAAGAACTCACGGGACTGCTTCGTAGGAAATATAAAGCGCACAAGAAGTTCAGACGTACGAGAAACCCACTGGATTATGTAACATTCAGCAATCTTCATAGACAGGGGAAACAGTTACTGCGTGCATGCGAACGTTCATATCTTGACGATCTGCAGTGCAAATCGAGAAGTGAGGAGGGCGTACGCCAGATCCTTGAGGAAATCGAACGAGACATTTTATGGTAGCAGATACTACACTGGCACGGACGATATTGTTGAAGGCTTTGCTGATTTCTTTAGCACCACATTCGCAGCACCAAGTCAACAGTTGCACTTTTTCCGATCTGACTTTTCCACTTTTGACACTTCCTTATTCGTGACGCTCAGTCAGTGAAGGCGCAGCTACAATGCAACACCATGCTGGAGGTGGCTGGGTTCGATTCCCGGTCTGGTCTAAGGAAAATTTCTCGACTCCCTGGGCATAGCGTATGATTGTACTTGCCACACAATCATACTCATGCAAAAATGGTACCTGGCATCGAAAGCTCTCAATTAATAACTGTGGAAGTGCATCTAGAACACTAAGTTGAGAGCAAGTAATAAGCTAATTGTGCAAGCAATAAGCTTGAAATGCTAAAAGAAGAAGAAGAACCGACGAAGACGTCTTTCGTGTGTTGAGTTCCCTGAAAGAGGACAAAGGGATCCCAAGTAACATTGCCAAAACCATCCAGCTTTATTAAGTTTTATTAAAGTTTTATGAAAGCCACTAGAAATCAATTCAGTTTTATTATGGCAGCAAGAGGTTTCAAACTTTAATCAGATTTATTAGAACCTACATGGTTTCTTTACAACGATCTTAAAACCTTGACTTTCAAAATAACGTTTAACTCCTGTCAAAGGTTTTATTTTGACTTTATAAACTCATAAAATGCTGTTTTGAAATGCCGTTTTAGGACTCATTCATATTATCTTATTATAGTCAGTTGAAAAAGCATTTTAAAACCATTTTGCTTCCAGTAAATGCATTAAACGGCTGATTGGCATGGACGAAAGCTACCAAATGACCAGATTGTTTTATAGTAGCTATTGGTAAGATAAATTGGCTTTCTGGCAAAACCGTGATTTCTTCCAATCGCCATATTGGAATATATGAAATAATTGAAATGTGGAAAAATAAATACACCAAATTTTAAGTGTAATACAATCGAACTGTAGATCAAATACCAACTTCGGTATTCTTTAAGATAACCTTATAGAATTTCATCAATTTTCAGGAGATTCATGATTAATTTATTGAATATATTTCTTTCAGTTTTGTTTCTGTTGTTGTAAACTCGCATAATTTCCGAGGCGCTTTAATATTTGGCTCTTATCGTGCCAATATTCACCATAAAATTAAATGCGCATATGATTTGGAGCATGCTACGCGATAAAAAAAAACTCCATTTGTTTTGGATATTTTGCTATCAAACATCATTTCCCGCAACACTAGAACTTTTTTCTTGGCCATTATTTACTGTTGAATGAATCAGAAGAGAGGAGAATCGAACAAAGCAGAACAACAAAAAACAATCCTGATATCGCCATGAAGTTTGACAGCTGTGGCCTTTTGGCCCTATGCTGGTTTGGATGGCATCCAATAGGTTTTATATTCGTTCTCAAGTGGTCATTACATCTTTCACTAGCACATTTTCAAAATCTTTATGGTCTTCGAAAGGTGTTGTTAATTTGTTTTCACAACCGTCTATAGAGTGGGCCACTTTGTACACATTTCGGCTTTAAAGATGCATACAGGTGGTGTTGGTGAACAATACAGTTTTGAATGTAATTTCATCAACAAAGCCGGGAGGAGTGCTATACGGCTGGAATAGCCGCAAAATTGTTACTTGGGATGGGACCTGATGGGATTTCTAATGTCTTTTTGAAGCGATCTGCGCTCTCTCTCTCGACACCACTTGCTCTTATATTCAACAGAATGGTATCATTGCAGCGATATCCCGTGAGGTGGAAGCTGGGAAATATGAATGCAATATTGAAAGGTGAAGATGCAACGAATGGGTTTGGCCAAGTTGAGGAAAATATTCTCAAGGATCACTTCAGAGCCATATGCTGAAGGTCATGCACCCCAGTCAGCATAGGTTCCTTAATAATCGATCGACTCTAACTAATCTGTTAGAGACGGTGCAGAAGTTCAACGATGTACTGGATGGTGGCGGTCAGGTAGATGCGGTATACTTCGATAGGTCCAAAGCGTTTGATTAAGTCCCACAGTCTCTCTTACTTGAGAAATGTAAGGCCTACGGACTGTCTGACGCTACCATCAATCTACTGCACACGTACCTCTCAAATCGGGCCTATCAGGTCAGACTGAATGGTGTGTCATCTCGGCCAATCTACGCTACTTCCGGTGTTGGCCAAGGATCTGTCTTGGGACCATTGCTCTATCTACTGTTTTTCAACGACTTGCTATTCAGGATAGAAGGCTGGTTTGCCGACGATGTAAAAATTTCAAAACGCATCACGACAGTTCACGACACCTTGTGACTTCAGCAGACGATAGATAGCATTACTCAGTGGTGTGCTGATAATGGGCTCACTTTCAATGTGAGGAAGAGCAACCACATCACCTTCTTGCGCCAGAGACGTCCCGTTGAATCATCGTATTACGTGAATGGAAAGCCGCTGGAGAAAGTATCGGAGATACGTGACCTAGGTGTAGTAGTCAACACTTGATTGAGTCTTAATCCACATGTGGTCATGATTGTACGGAAAGCGCTTTCGACTGGCTGGGTCCGTGATGAGGATCATGGAATCCATACCATGCGCCGTATATGGGACGAATCGAAGCAGCACACCATACGTTCATACGTTTCCTTTACAGAAAATTCCATTACCCTTACGAGCCGTACCAGACAAGGATAAGCCGCCTGCAGCTGACATCATTAAGTGACCGTCAGCGCATCCTCGACATGTCTACGCTCCATCGACTCGTCCATGGTACTATTCACTGTAGCCTTACTAGCGAACTCAACTATCGCTTCCCTACGCATGGTCTACGGTGGGTGGATCTATTCTGCTTACCAAGGTCAAGAACAAACTTGGAGAAATCAGCGCCTTTATCACGTTTATGTCAGACCTACATCGAGAGCTGCAATTACGTGGACATCTTAATCAGCTTTGATCATCAGCTTTGGTGGATCGCAATGTTATTCATAACTCAAAAAGTAATTATGGTGGAAACGATATTAAACTAGTTATACCTTTGTTAAGACATGCTTACTAAGAAGTTTGCTGTTCTGAACCATCGAAAATTATTCAACTAACTTTATTAAGAAGAAAACATTCGACGGGTATTGATAAGCATCATATTGGATCTATTCGTGGATGCAACGACATCTCATCATTTAGGATTCTCGTTCAAAAGAATCGTTCTAAAGTTTATTTTTATTAACTTTTAGCCATTCCTGTTGAAGCTGTGTTCGATATTCTCAGCACAAATGTTCACAAAATGAATTAAATAAAACTACTTCAAAACTTCATGCTGTATGATCAGTAGGGTATTCTATTTGAAAACATTAAAATTTCTCCTATATAGATTTTGTTACTAAGGTTTTGATTTGGATCAGCCATTTTAAAAATGTGCAACCGCATTATCATGTAATCCTATTGAACGCTTTATCAATATGAAAATTTTACTTGTAATAAATACATTTTGCCTTTGTGTATTTTGCATTTGTTCGCGTGTACCGGAAGAGCATGTCTTCATCAGCTCTCTCTCACAGCTAGGCTTGTTGCCAGAATGCTATGTTGAACATTAAGTTAAATTTATTTCATATTTAGATAACCTGAAATCACTATTTATTTCATGTTTCTTCCAGTCATTAGAGGTTGATCTATGCTTATGATTATATTGTCCATCATCTGGCACTATCATAAGCAATACAAAAATATGTTTCGGAGCTATCCAATGATACCCAACGATAAATAATGCTTCGCTGTTGAGCGGCAGCTATGGTATCACTGTTGCTTTTGAGAGAGCCCGTGTTTCCTCTCTTCTTTGTTAACCATGGATATAGCGCACCGGTATTGTAACGTAAAGCCGGCTGTCTCGAAGCGCGAAGCATCCCGTTTGTCGTCACAGTCACTTTGTATAACATTTGCGTGAGAGTAAAATAAATAAGAAATACACATTGTCAATCTAAAGAGCGGATGGGTAAAACGAAGGAGCGGGTTGAGGAAATTGACGTTTGCAGCAAATCGTGATCTGTTCTATTTCAGTTTGCCCTCGCACACATACACTGAATCTTCACACTCATACAATATTGTTAGTTTATGTACAGATTACGGAGCTGAAGAAAACATTTTTTTGATCGGAAGGCAATCCGCATGCTTTTAAAAAGTCCCTTGGGAACTTTATTCCACGACTATGAAATTTTCTGAGTCTAATGCTCGTAGCTGAAGGTGTGTGCCAATAGACCAGAAGTAAGCAGAGGGATTAATGTCTAAATATTGGCAGGTTTAATTATAGATTACATACAGCTTAATCAAATGTCTCAAGTGCTGAATAAATATGTCCGTAAAATTGCTTTTCTTATAAAATCATTGTTCATATTGATATGTGAACAGTTCATTTAAAAGGTGTGACGATTTCGAAGAAGTTTCTTGGCAATAGTCTAAGAACTTCAACTTTTTTTATCAGTTGTGTCGGGTTTTGAAAAAGCTGATTTCAAATTTAATTACAGTCTATCGAAATCCGCCCACAAATCAGAAACTTCATTTGGAAACCATGTTCTTATCGTTTTAAAAATTTGTGAACATGTTTCAGTTACTTTAGAGAAACGATAATTGCTACCAGAAGCATCTAATCGTGATAACTTTCATTCGATACCTATTCCAAAAAACTGTGCTTGCTTGTATTTTTTTTTATAAACTAAACAATGATCTCCGATCTTTTTTATAAATTACGGGAATGTTCTCCTTACTAGTATTAGTAAACCTTAAGCGATATTTCGTGCATAATTCCATTTTATTCGTTACCCAATCTATGCGTCTGGAACGTAGGTTATCTAAATTACTCTGACTAATTGAACGCAAATAAGTTTTTATCGCATTGTGACCTTCTAGGTCGAAGGGATTACGGCGTAATGGTTGAGCTTCTTAGTATTTAACCTTCTCCATGATCGATGGTGATGTAATGTTCTTGGAAAACTTTTCGATGTAGCAATGCACTTGAAGTATGATGAAGCCTATACTTCGAAATCGTTTCACGCACGGATGATATTCGAGGTGAACTAATGATTCGTTTATTCACTAACGCCATTATATACAAATCTGTTTTATATCTATTATCTCTACCAGCAGCAACGTGGAACAAAATTAACAAAACAAATACTCAACCTCAAATGCATACTTTAAGTTCCTATAAGCAAATTTGGAAGGCGACACTTTTCTGATTTTTTTTTTAATTTTTGTATGAAAACGAGTGACGGGTCCATAGTTTTTTCAAGCATCGCTATCGCCAAAATTTCATCAATGAGAGTTTATGAATGAATGAATAAGAAAATCTTTTTTTCAAAATTTTCAAGACTTTAGAAAATGGGATTTCCGGGTTTTCAAGCAGTTTTTCTTTACTGTGGTTAGTTTTGTAAGATTTTTTTTTAAGATTATATTTTTCAGAATTCTTGAGAAAGTTTTGTTATAGTTTGAACAGAAAAATTTGCACTTCGATGAATCGTTCTTGAGTTATGAATTTTTGAAGTTAGTTATGTTCGGGAAAATCGGGAAATTTCAATCGGCGTTTTCCAGGAAAACTGGCAACCCTGAATGTTTCTATAGATATTTTTGTTCGTATATCCATGAACCCTACGCGTGGGCAAAGAGACCCTTGGGCCCAAACTTGTACGGTAATAAAAAAATCATTACTAAATGCTTGCCGGAACTAGTCACCTTCATTCGGAAGCACTATGCGGGATGTAGTGTTTTGGCCGACCTGACTTCAACCCACTACGTCAAAAGGAAGACATTGACCACCTGAACATCAACATGGGAGATGAATGTACTTTTCTATTCAGGCCTGTTTCATAAACCACGTAGACTCATTTTTGAAAATCTCAGGCCCCTACCTCCCCTCGTAGATTTTTTTCCATATATATTTTTTTTTTTTTTTGAAATTTTGTATGTAGTGTAGGCCTTGGCCAGACCAATCCTACCGCCAGAAAAGTCTAGGTGGTTAGTTAATAGCCCCTTACTTTTCTATTCAAGTCGAATTGTTCACAATCTTTAGAGGTGTTTGTATTTCTAGATGTAAGAAATATGCAAAATATATCAGAAATTCATCGAAAATTTACAAAATTATGTTGACATCATGACGATCAACGGTTACACTTTCGCGAGATTCACAATTTCCTTCCAAGATGTACAGAAAAAAGTTAAACTAGTTAGATCTTTAGAGAATCGAGTGGCCGATAGATCAGAATTGAAAATCACTAGGGTTTTTTAAAGCAGCTTTTTTATGTGATCTGCGAAATTTTCTGTTATGAACAGCTAAAAATGCAATATCTTAAAATATTACGAAAAAAAAAAATACTTCAAAGACTACATTCAATAAGAAACCTAAGTCACAGTCATCCACGAATAAAGTATGGTGCTTATAGACCCAAAATAAAACCTTATTTCTCAAATGTTTTCGTCATAACAAAGTTGGTTGTTTAACTTTTCGTAGTTCAGAACAACAAGCATCTCATTAAGCGTATCTAAGCAAGCGTGTAAAAAGGTATAGGCCGCTTGCACCTCAATTATGGCTGGCCCACAATTGATACGTTGCGGATGCGTTTGCGTGAATTTAACAGTTTTCCCATAGCTCCTCTGTCAAATTTACGTCAACGCATCCGCAACGTATCAATTGTGGGTGACCCTTTACTGTCTGAATATCAAGAAATAATGAAACCAACCGCTGCATATTAGGCTGTGTTAAGAGACACACACCCTATGATAATGTTGGGCTTGATTGATTTATCTGAAAGTTTCTCTGTCGACCAGTAATGGGCATTGTATTCATACACACACCAGTTTATCATGACATTAAATTTTTCACTGAAATTCTTGAAACCGAAAGTATTTCTATTCATTTGTGTTTCGCACACTTTAAACAACAAAAGATGAAAATTTAAAATCCGTACTGATGACAAACAGGTATTCGTACACACCAAACGAAGAAACATATTTAGAGAGCAAGAACTATTAATATTATCATCACGTGTCAAGCGTTATCAATGCACGTTCAAAACACAATCGTGCCCATTAATATAGGAATGACCTTTGATCCAACTCCAACAGTCCGTGATCATTATCGCAGGTTAAAAAAAAAATCGTACTGCAGTAAACAACGAGGCACTCAACCGTGTCACACGAAAAGAGACACACGAAAAAACGACATCTAAAACTTATGGGAATCAATACTATAATAGCACTAAACAAACACTAACTTGACTATCACCAACAGTAAGATTGAGCATCTTGAATTGTCTTTCATTGGCCGTCAGCACACAGGTTGAGTTCGAGTCGAGAACGATGTGGGAGTTTTGAAGTCCAAGCATGCTATGATGACAAAAACAGTTTCCTTCTCTCAAAATATGACGTTCAATTGTTCAGCTTCACACTTGCTTTACCGGAACACCCTGCTTGGTCGCAAACGTTTACACAACTGATTTGTTCCAGAAGACTACTTAGGAAGTTGAAAATTTAAATTGTACTTTTAGCCTTCTCTCTCTCTCTCTTAAGAATTATGTGAGAATCTATATCTGATAACAGTAGCATAAGCGAAGAAAGCTTGTATAATGCACAACCGTCAAAATGACCTCGTGGTCTCATGGAAAGCGAAAACAATCGCACCGCGCGCGCGATAAAGTAGCGACTTATAGCCGAATAATTTAAACGATATTGTGTGATTCGCATTTACTGACAGCGAAATCATAAACCCAATTGATGCAATCAACGAACCAGCGCAGGTATTTTATAGTTGCTCATTTTCAATCATTACTAATAGCGCATCACATGGGCTACCTGTGTGGTAGAATATATCTTTACACTATGCACAACGTTAGACTTTTGAAGTAAGTATGCCTTTAGAGATACAATAACCGGGTTTAACGTGTTTCAAATTAATAGATACCATGTAAAATTGTACGTATACATAATGCGAGGTCAGTTTTGGGTACTCCATTGATCGTTCTACAAGCTGCTTCTAATCTGCAGCTTTTTAAATGCATGAATGAAATTTGGTAGCCTAACTCAATTATGTTTATTGTTTCTGTGGCACTCATGTCATTGGAATTCATGAAATGGAATTATGCAATAGGGTGGTTCAAAGTGTTGGTCTTCACTCGACTAAATCGATTCCAAAATATTTTCCCCAAATTCTCTTAAAATTTTAGCTCTCTCAGCAAGCTAAAGATAATGTTTATTTCGGAAATGATGACTATTCTCGGTAACCTTCTTTCAAACCTTTAGTTCACTATAAGGATAGACGAATAAATCAGGAGACTCCGACACTCATACTAACACTCACTTGAGAAGTTGTGCGCTTTTTCAAAATACTTTCAAGCGATTCTGGATAATTCTGTCGATTGTCATAGGTCATGAGAAGCAAAAAAAATGTAAAATAACGAAAACAAAAAATGTTTCTAATAGTAAAATTGCAGAGTTAGTGCTTTGCTCATTAAGAATGACAAATACCTGACAAAGTGAGCGAAAACGGCATACAACACCGTACTTCTTTTATTTCGCTTAATAAGGGAGGTATACAGTACAAATCATACGGAAAACAATCTGAAAAAACGATTGATAGATTCCCGTTTGAGACAGTTGTGACCAATTTTGCCTATTTTCTTTCAATTTCGCACTGATATTTTTTCTGTAAAAAATACTCAATCCAAACAAAAAAAAAGTCCACGCTGTTGAATAGAGCCAGTTGTTCAAAGCATATTACGCTTAGGGCATCTTCAACGGCGATCCAAATCGTGGATTGGGTTTATTTTTATAGACCAAATCCAAAAACATCGCTGCATTGGTGTTGTAAATTTTGTTTTAGGCTGGACCTATTTTGTAGCATTTTAAAACTGGTATGTGGTTTGATCTATTCTTGCAGCAATTTGGAACAAGAAAAATACCGTTCCAAAACACTACACGCTACTTGATAATATCAATTATTGAGCAAAATTTCAGCTTTTACTAAACAATAGCTCAATTTTATTGAGTATATTCTGAGGTATATTTGCGAGCCGAATAGTAACCGTGTTTGCTGCGTGTGATGCTGGCGGTGGAAAAAAATTGTGTTGCTCGCCTCGGATGCTGATAATAACCTCTTGTTGCTCCCGGTGCTAGTGAATTTTCTTTTCGTTTCATTCCTAAATAACGAATGCTTGTCTTAGTTTTTTTACAGCCACTGCATTTTCCGGAAGCGCTGACTAGATCGAAATGCAGAGGTTCCGAGATTCCGAAAACAATTTCGATTGCTCGGAAATAAGAAGTAATGAAGTCTTCAAAGTAAACAATCTGTTTATTGATAGATTGGTCATGATAAGCACTGGCAAAAAGTTCATACAAATAAAGCCTCTAGTTGACTCTAGTTGTCGCATTATGTCCAGAAACAACTCCCTTGGCATGCGGAAACGCAGAAAGTGTTGCTTTTTAAATTATCTAAGTTAGGTTTCAATCCTAGGTTACTAGAATGTAACGAATCGTACTTGACAAAAAGAACGGAACAAGTAAGATATGAGGATTTTTTTTTCTAAAATTGTTTACTTATTTGGATGAGATAAGCAGTAGTGGACCCAAATGAGAACCTTCAGGTACCCCACCTCAAAGTTTTCATTTGGGTCCACTACTGTTTATTTTATTTGTCAACAATGTGGAGCACATATTGAAACGCCTTCATGTTTCTATGAAACTTTTTATGGAAACAAGTAACACAACCGATCTCGAAGATTTTCAACATGATGCTGTCAACTTCCCAGTTGGTGAAAAAAGAATTTGCTAGATTTACAAGAAAGTAAACTACAATGCAGAAACCTTAAGTCTTGGGCAGAATAATATTGAAAGATGTAGCCAGGTGAGAGACTTAGGTGTAATACTCGACTCTTAGCTAACTCTCGTTGATCATTATAACAGCATTATTTAACGATCAAGCAACATGCTTGGGTTTATTAAAAGATTTAGTTTGCACTTCAATGATCCTTTTACGATCACAACAGTATATGTAACGCTTGTGTGACCCATACTTGCATACTGTAGCATTGTTTGGGCACCATATCAAGACACGCATAATAATCGAATTGAATCAGTTCAAAAACAATTCGTACAATTTGTTCTACAAAAGATAGGTTGGACTACCTTTCAGGTGCCATCCTCTGAATCACTAAGTTTATTGATTAACTTAAAGAGATTACAAAAGAGAAGAGCCTTTGCTATAGTAGCTTCTATAAATAATGTCATTGCACAAAGAGTCAAGGTCCCTTTTCATGTTCTTATCCGCCCGCTTAGAATCAGAAATCTCTGTTATATTAGCAATCATAGAAGAAACTATGCCAAAAATGGGCCTTTGAATAAAATGAGGTCTTGCTGCAATGTAAATTTTGAAAGAATTGATATGACAATGAATAAAAATACTCTTAGGTAAACATTCTTTTTAGGGTTAGTATAGCATCGATAGATAAGTTATGAAGTCAAGTTTTTCTTGCTTCGATTATAACTAAGATTAAATGTAACATATGGCCTACTTCTGATTATTATATTATTTTTATTTTTTTTTATTTAAAAAAGACCGTGCGTAGCGTAGTTGCTTCTCCGTTATCGATCAGAACTAGTGTAATTGCACAGAGAACCACATAGATGGACCTTGGGAGTAGGCTTTGCATCTTCAATGTACAAAGTTCACTAATTCTATTTATAGATCAGTACCGGCGCCGGCCACGTCCTCACGGTCTTTGGGGAGGGGGGAAGGATGATTAGTTTGACAATCGTTGGTTAGAGACCGTGTTTACCTCTGCGTCTCCACAATTGTCAAGGGAAGGATAGATTTGTGTTAGTAAGGCAGG
This sequence comes from Aedes japonicus, assembly GCA_034211315.2. Taxonomy (NCBI): domain Eukaryota; kingdom Metazoa; phylum Arthropoda; class Insecta; order Diptera; family Culicidae; genus Aedes; species Aedes japonicus. The sequence goes on along the minus strand of JASCZW010013587.1, from coordinate 4,207 downwards.
CAGGTTATTTATAGATCATGGATTCACTGTGGTAAGTGATGCGATCAATGAAAGCGCAGTAGACTGCTTTTTATTTTAAATCTAGTGGTGATAGAAAGAGGCAAGTGACAAATGACAAGGAAGGGGACGGGCTTGGGATTGAACTCCCGACCATCTGCTCAGTAAGCAGAAAGGATAACCACTGAGCTATCCAGCCACGTCTGTAACATATGGCCTACTTCTGATTGACGACAAACAGTGGCCACCCACAAATATTATTCAATTTTAAGTCGATTTGAATCACTTTCGTCAAAAGTGGAATTACTCAAATGTAAATGTAGCAGGGATTGACAAATCCACGAATCAAAAAAATCGCATCAATTCAAATGAATAGTTTTGATTTGTCAATTTGTCAACCCCAGATACATTTACGCAAATTTGAGTGACTCCACGTTTGAAGAAAATGAGTCAAAAACTAATCAAAATTGAGTTAAATTTGTGACCGTTTCCAACCGGTCAGAATTATAGACACTCAAGTAATAGACCGGACAACGTGCCGCCATGTTGTATCCAAAACGAACATTTCCTTGCATTTCCCATACGATTTGACAGTTGTTTTGGATACATCAACTGTGCCAGACTCACGTTGTCCGGTCTATTACTTGAGTGTCTATAGTCAGAATTAGCTTTTTGACGTTTAACCGCATTTCTCTTTCTAGTACATGCAGAGGATGGTTTGTTTTCCTCCAAATGATTTTCCATCCTACATTCCTTTGAACTAAATGGCGAAATAGAGCGAGAAGGCCGACCCACAATTGATACGTTGCGAATACGTTTACGTGAATTTGTCAGTTTTGTATAGGTTATCTGACAAAATGACGCCAACGGAACGCAAACGTATCTATTGTGGGCTAGCCTAGAGAATTGAAAACTTACGCGCAGAACATTCTTGTTTTTAGCAGTATTAAAAATCCAAACATACATCATCATCAATTATTCCATACTAAACTATGGGACCAAATTGAGACGTACTACTCATCAATATGAGTGAAGTTTTTCAAATTTAAAAATCATTACCAATTATCATGTAAATTTCATCATATTTCTCAAATTTGTTATTATTATTAGGTATTACGGTTGAAATTTGTTTTTCCAGCTACTACACACAACAAACAAAACCTACACTTAGACTATGTACTTTATATATGCAGCTTTACAATATCTTTTTAGTAATTAGATAAGGGTACTAATGATGACATTGCGAAAAAATTCACATTGTTTACTGTCTACAGCTGATGAGATATCGACGAGCCACCCGTTTAGAATGTGCAATGTCACGAAACAGCCGACTAATAGTTACGCGGTCTGACAAAAGATTGCGATGCGACTCGTTGATTCACACACAGAGCACCGGTTGAAATTGATCACTTTTTGTTTGTTTAATTTTTAGTGATCGAATACATTAATCAGCATCTATAATAAGACCAGAGATTGAAATTATAAATAAAACCACTACGTAACTCTCTCATATCTTATCTCATATTCTCATATTAATTCCGTTTCCCTATGTTCATCCTATGCTGAATCAAGAGATTGGCGAGTGAAAAGATTGCTTTCTTTTCATAATAATGTTTGCCTATGGTTAATAACAAACACAAACATTACAAACTGTTCGACTCACGCGTCAACCCTTTGATTACGAGTGCGAAGAATTGCGAGTGATGAGATTAAGATGAGAACATCTCCACTAGTTGTACAATCTAATTTTCGATTAGAATTGGAATAAGGAGCTGTGAATGCATATACAAGTTGTTTGTATAATATATCCGAGGAATCGCAAGTTCCTACCTCATTCTTCCACGGGTTAAGAGATGACAAAGATCGCCTGCTAAGGGTGGCGTACTTAGCTGGTAGTGCAGCCTGGGCACTGTTGTCCTTCTGACTTCCGCTAGATTGAGATTGTGTGAGCGTCTGTCCACCAAGGAAACAGTGTCTGTCCTGGCATCCAGCGGTTTAGTAAGAAACGCTGTGTCGCGTCAGCTATACCTAAGAAGGCAGTTCCACTAACGCGATGTAGGAAGCGCAACCCCGCAAAGGTAGCATGCTGAAATCTTATCCAGCAGGACCATAATATGCAGACGTGCAGACAGTTCAAACATAATTTTTGTTATCATTTTGTATTGCAACATCGTTTCGCGTAATTTTTATGCTATTTTCAGCTTCACATTTATGCATCCTTGTTAGTTTTAGTGATTCAAAAACTAAAATTGTTTTTGATCCTTCATTTTTTTTGCACAGATATGAAAAAATTATTCGTGGGCCTTGTAGGAATCATGAGTTGTCGGAGAATTCAAATTTCCTTTTTCCTTTTTTTTCTCTTTTTTGTAGATTTGTTAAGTGTCCGTTTTTGGGCAATAATTATAATCATACGAAATTCATTTTGGCTTACTGTTTGCTTAAATTTTCTTTGCTATTCTGCTGGGCTGCCCGGTTATCAACTTTCTTTTATTACAACACTTTAGAAATTCCAGTGAGCGAGATAAGGCGCTATAACCTTGGCAATTATTGCCAGGCTTTTGGTTCAAATGCCAAAAGTTCACCCACAGGCAAAATGAGCATAAAATAACCTTTCTACCCGAATAAAAAAACCCATAGATTTACAATTGAATATATTGTAACCATACAATAGAATCTATAGTATGTACGATTAATAGTAATGTTCACAGCGATAAAATGACAATAGAATTAATTGTTAGCACAATAGAATTTAATGTAAATTGAGCCATCCACAATAGAAAAGGGGGGTTGTTATGTATCTTAACTATAGAAAAAATCATTATTTTCCGAACAAATTTGAGTCAATTACTTTTAATTGGATAGTTTCACAATTGTTGAAAACCCCTGCATATGAAGTGAATCGTAGATCGTTTGTAATAACAATATGAATTTTTTATGTATCTGATTCATAAACAATAAGATTAACGGTCGTAAATAGATTTTAATGATATTTTATATTATTGTATTGTAATTGTATGGTTATTTTTATCCGGGTAGCATCTATGCTCCCAACGATAAAGTACAAATTTCACACTGTTTAGCACTACATGGAAGCGTTTGGTACGGGAGGTCCACGCTTTCTTCCTTCCCTTGATTTAAATCAGTGGAGCGATTTTAGGTCTTTCTGGAATCGCGCTATTTCTTGGAATCCTCTCTGCGGCACATACTACGCAGTTGGCCTGGCCTATAACAAAAAAAAAATATGTATCCAAGAAACCATCATTTTCCAGGATGCTTCCAAGAATTGGCTGCGTTAGTGTGTGATTAGATTAGATTAATGAAGCTCAATTTTCCAAGCATGAAATAAAAGTACAAGTACAATGACAAGAACAACAAAAAACACATACGAATAACGAATCACACGATACCGTAAGGATTAAATACTCATCTGCAATCTGTTATTTTTTAATCGTCTTTTTGTTTCACTGTTCCGACTTTTCGACTGTTGAATTGCAGAGATAGCAAGAGGTTTATCGGCGTTGCTTGTTGCATTCTTAGATTTAACAGTTGCTTGCAACAGATAACGGAGCACAGACTTAGTTTTGATTTTACAACTCAGCCATTTTTCCCGGAATCTCAACAGCTTATCTTGTAATCCTTGTTCTATAGAAAAATCCAAGTTGAAAAACCCGCATTAATCCACCGATGGTGAGACTGAACCCTTCTTACACTTCACCAGAATTACGAAATCAAATGAGGCTAATATGGTACTGGATACATATTTTCATCAGAAATTTCGGGAAGTTCCAGGAATATTCTAAATGTCATATTTTCAGTTTATAGAATGAACGAATTGCTGAACGTATTGTTCAGCCAGACCACTCGAGCCAATCGATCCTGCTCTAATTCTGTAGAGTCGCATAGTGTGGCTAGGCAACAGATCTGGCACAATAGAATGCAAGCGGCATCGATTTGTGCGAGTTGTGTTTTCCGGTTTTGAACTGCAACAATTATGTGCTCTCAGGTATTGCTTTGGTTATATCTCCACGCAGTGAAAGAGAGATTTGATCTGTCGATTTCTGAACGAACTATTCGACGACGCATTCGCGACGGCCATTTTGCTCGGAAGCAACCAGTTATAAACAAAGTCAACAAGGCAAAACGACTAATGTTCGCAAGAAATCATGTTAAAAAGCCGCTGCAGTTTTTGAAACGTTGTATCTTCCCGAAT
>JASCZW010013586.1:0-25154 GCA_034211315.2 Aedes japonicus | reverse complement strand
AAGGATTTACAATTAAGACTTGAAAACGAACTAATTTTAAAAGTAGGCTACCTAGCGGCAGCAATCGATTCTTTTTTTTTAAAAAAAGACATTTGCTTATCGTAGTTGCTGCTGCTTCTGATCAGAACTGGTGGTACGAAACCGTGATGGAGCTTGCAGAGTAAACATCTTCGTGTGATTCACTAATTCTGTTTATAGATGGTACCGGCAGCGTCCTCTGCAGTCTTTTGGGGAGGAAGAAGGATGATTGGTTGACAATCGTTGTTATTAGAGACCGTGAACACCACTGCATCTCTACATTGTAAAGGAAGGATATAGTTGTGTTAGTGAGGCAGTTTCTTTTTAGATAACAGACTTGCATATGGTAAATGGAAGCGATCAATGAGAGCGCAGTAGACTGCTTTTTATTTTTAAATCTGGTATTAGAAAGAGGCGGTGACAAATAGCAAGAAGAGACGGGCGCAGGATTGAGCTCCCGACCATGCTCAGTAAGCAGAACGGTAACCACCAGGCTACCCAGCCGCCCTGCCTAGCGGCCATCAGATAGGGGAAAAGTTGAGCAACCATCTGAAGAAACCCAAGGTTGCGCTTATGGCGACCTTCCATATTCATTTACCCGATAGCTCTTCTCAAGTTCAATTTTAAAATATGATGTATATGATGAACTTATGGTGTAGTAGACCTGCAACTTTTATTAACATTTGCTCTCTCTACTTCATATCAGGAGTAAAGGCGCGTAATTATAGTGATCATAAATGATATTGTATTAGAAGATCATTTGCGAGGAGATCATCAATATGAAGATCACTGCCGTTCTCACGCTCTCATGCTCCGGTAGCAGGAGTTAGAGCAATGTGCTGTTAGACAAAGTTGTAGGTCTATAAATGCACTATAAGTTTATAACGTGCTATTTTAGTCGACCCTCTGAAGAAGAAAATTAGCAGCGGGCCTCACACAATCAAAGGCGATGAGCGCATGCAAACTGCCGACGGCGGGCAACGGCGATTTCGGAACTTTTAATTTTGTACTTAGGAGCGGTAAGCGGCCCCATGGTGCTGAAATTACTGAAAAAAACATCGGTAAATTTCACCCAAAGTAAACGCCAGATTCGTGGACGCTCACCAGGCACCGAGGCTGGCGATATGCAGCCATGAGCCGTCGGTGGCCTTCTGTGTACGCGTAGAGGCCACACCGGCCTTGATCGGTTGTCCAGGTAAAATGGCTTTGATTAATAAACAAGAAAACATTTTTCAACGGTGCAGCTCAGAAATGGTTGAAAGAAAGCTAGCAACCCTGAATTTTTATTTATTTTGTTCATATGTCTATTGAACCACACGTGGACAATTTGCTAATAATCTATGGATATTGCCACATGCCGCGGTAATAAAAAAATTCCCTCGCGCCAGCCCTACGCTCAGTTTCTGGTCGCCAGGCTCAATGTGTTGCTTCTTCGAAAGCTATCGGACTCATCAATACTTTCTCTTCATATCTTTGGTTCTAGCAGAAATTGCTGTCCACTCCTAGGAATCGTGTTGGGCGGATATTTAAAATTTCAAACATTCTAATTGATTACGTACATGATACCTTAACACTTCGGCTGTGGTCATTTTCCTTGTCGAACGTTCGAGTGTGCAAGTTCCAACTTCGATGAGCTCCGCAATCGAATTATGATTTTGGATATTGGTTTCCACGATCGTGGGTTTTTCTGCTGCTGAAGGCTGCGTTGTAACAGTTTCTGGTAGAGCCAGTGCCACGAGTGCGGCGTTCGATACGAATGCGAATCGACGATAAAATAAATAACTAACCTCGTTGTCGGTTTAAAGTCTTTATTGTGTTTTACATTTTTTATAGTATATATTTTTTCCAATTTCAATGTTTTCTTCCTTATATTGAATTGAGACATTATTGTACTAATTCTACCTACGTGGGCGTTCTAGAGTCCCACGATGGATGAAAATAATCCGAGCCACGGGAGTTCAGGAGAGTCAGATGTTTCGGATGATGATATCTCTCTGGTCTCCAATACCCCATGTTACGCTTTGTGGAGACAGAACGAGCGTCAAGCGCTGGCGTACCAACCAAAGCAACTTCTGGTACATTCTCACTCCGAGCTCCCCGCCGGAAGCTATCACACCCGGATTGAAGGTCGCCACTCTGGACCTTTCTTTCTTCCAAGAGTAAACTGACGGATAGGTGTCAAATAGAAAAAGATCCGCAAGGCGAAGAGTCGTTTCGGAGCATTCAGATATAACCTCTCCCAGTCGCAGTAAGCTTCGCATCACTCTAAGTGATCGTGAAGAAGCTAACAGGATTGTCGCCTCAGAGCTTTTATCAAGAGATACCGCGCGTATCTTCCCTCGCACGTAGTAGAAATAGCCGGAGTGGTCACCGAGACCGTTTTTGACGTGCGCTGACATCAAGTCTCATGGAACTGGTGGGTTCCGAAATCGTGCCGTTACCATCCGGATTCGAAACAACGATGTCAGGCAAATGGAACTGCGTGTGTCATCCGATGGCAGCTTGAAAACAGCTCTCAAACTCCGAATCCTAGAGGGTCGCAGAGAAAGCTTAGAAATAAACAAACAACAGAACACCGATCTACCTAAACAAAGACCAAGTGGCAACGGTTACGCGGGCTCATTAACCTACCCAAACGACGCTCAAACCCGACGAAGCGGAGCACCCGCTGCTACACAATAAGTATGTTAGGTATAGATATGAGAAAGAAGCGAGTTAGATTTTAAGTACACTTGTTTTGAGCTCAGGATAAGAGTATAAACAAACTAATAATAAGATAGAGGTATAAACAACATAATGATAGGTAAACGTTTTGTAAACACGAAAATAGTACTGCATACGGCAGATGGCGAAGGTTTTCTTTCAGTCGAGTTATTGGTACGAGACGCTGAAGAAAGTCTGCACATTGTGGGCGAATATACGCGTATCTGTCGAAGATAAGCCCTGAGTGGTTAAGGAATTAAATGGAGATTACTAATTTTTCTTCTAATTTATAGCCCTCAAGCCGTTCGTTCGTAATCTTTTTCTGGAGCTGCCCTGCCGAATTTCCTCGTGTTGAGGAAGCTTCCGTTTACCTGTTCGCCTCTATGTACCGACGGTCATGCACTGTGACAAGTGCCAGCGGTTGGGTCATATTGCACCTAACTGCTGTAACAAAGCACGATGCGGCAAATGCGGTGAGGCAACATGTGGAGGGGTCCCTGCAGTGCGGACCCCAAGTGTATATGCTGCGGGGAAGCTCCACATGATCGGTCGCTGTATGCCCGAGAGTATATGCGAGCGGGAGAAACACCAAATTCGTTCGCTGCGGCAGCAGTCAGAAGCGGTCGTATACAGGGTGCAAAGGCCCACCGGTCGCTGGCTTCCACCAGCCCGACCAGACAACAATGCTGTTTTCATGCACTTTGCCGCGGATGATCAGGGCTCAGACGCAGGTGCTGAAGTTGCTCTGTTGTTTCTGGCGGGAGCGAAGAGAAGCGCGCTACAACAGGACGTCAACGGCAACGTCGGCAGGCATCTCAAAACGCTGACTGACTGTAGAACGAGCTCCTCACCCTCCTCTGAACAATTTAAGAAGTGGGCACTCTTTCAACGCCACCTACGCCGAACGACTATCAAACCCGACAGAAGCGGAGCACCCGCTGCTACACAATAAGTATGTTAGGTACTGGGTGAGGAAGAATGCGCGGTGGATATTAAGTACACTTGTTTTTGACTCAGGATAGGTATGAACAAACTAATAATAAGATAGGTATAAACAACATAATGATAGGTAAACAATTTGTATTTAGAAAATGAGTACATATACGGCGGGTGGCGAAGGTTTCATTTCAGTTGGAGGTTATTAGTACGAGACACTGAAGAAGTCTGCATTCGTGGGCGAAATACGCGTATCTGTCGAAGATGAGCAAAAGGTAGTTGGAATTAAATGGAATTTACTAATTTTTTCTTCTAATTTATAGTTCTCCTCCGGGTTTTAGACCAGCTGGTGACTTTCCGCCACCTCCGGGATCATCTAGGACCCCAGTTGTTCTCGGATTTTTTTTGGCCAGAACGCGCCAGCTACGCAAGGCATCCGGAGGATCTCGACCGTGTCAAGTCGAGGAGCTCGAAAAAATGTCTCTTTCTGGGTTTTGTGGAATTCATCTTCACCATTTTCCAGAGATCTCACCTGACAACGAGGAACCTCATCAATATGATCCTTACGTTTGTAAAACCTCTCCTAAAGAAACTGCTCTTCAAATTGGCCTCTTGCTTGATTCAATCGCTATCTTTCGATGGATAATTTCATCAGTGAGGTCGGGGATCTGATCGAAGTGCTACAATGGAACAGTAGAAAGTATTCTAAAGAATTTGGACGACTTTTCAAGATTTTGGATTTGCAGTCGAATCGCATTGTGACGTGTTTGCTCTCTGTGAAACATGGCTCTCTTCTGATAAAGAATTTCTCTTTCCACGATTTTAAGCATTATTTGGCAGGATCGAAGGGGACTCATATGGAGGTTGCTGGTCAGGGATTCATGAGAAGCTCCTACCTTTTATGAAGTTGATCTCCCCCTGATGACAGGCCCGCAAATGATCGCATGCCAAGTGAGCTGTGTCAGAGGCAAAAGTTTTGAGTATAGCCAGCATATACACTGCTCGCCGGAATACGGCAATATCCGCAGGGATCATTCGACTATTTGCCTCTGCGTGCCAGAATGCCACGGTTGATGTCAGGGAGATTTTAATTCTCACGGTACAGCCTGGGAGTCACTCGTGCGACGACGACCGTTCTGCATTTGATACTGGAGCCTCTGTGGACTACTTCGGCATGACTATTTTGAATGCTAGGAAGTAACACGCGTGGCTCACACCTCCAAACCCTGGAAGCAAATTGAGACCTCTCAATCTGTTCCCGAATTCACTATCATTGGATTGCACGTGGAAAGTGATTCAAGATCCCCATGGTAGTGATCACCTGCCTATCAAAATTTCAATCACCAATGGTTAGTGTCAATCTCGCTCGATCGACATTGCGTACGACCTCACGAAATGCATAGACTGGGGTAAATTCGCTGAAGCGATCATCGATGGCGAGCAATCGGTCGAAGTCCTTCCTCCGTTGGAAGAGTATCGGTTTTTTATCCGGGTTAATCCTCAAATATGCGATCGACGCACTGGCGCAGACCGGTACCAGGATCAACAATTCGCCGACGTTCGCCCACTCCGTGGTGGGACGACGAATGTACTGAAGTCTACCGTGAAAATCCGTCGCGTTTAAAGCATATCGGAAGCGCGGTTGCGCGAGATAACTACGAGCGGTACATTGCTCTAGAGCGTAAATTTAAGAGCCTCGCCAAAGAAAGCCAAGAAAACGCGGATATTGGCGTAAATTTGAAACCTCGCCGAAGCCAAGAAACGCGGATATTGGCGTCACTTCGTCGAAGGGCTATCGCGTGAGACGTCGATGAGAACTCTTTGGACCGTCGGGAGAAGAATGCGAAATGCGTCGTCGGTGAATGAAGACAGGAAAGCTCTTCCCGGTGGGTCTACGCGTTCGCTAAGAAAGTGTGCCCAGATTCGGTTCCGGTGCAACGAATTACTCGCGATACTCAAACCAATCGTGACGAATTGGATGCGCCCTTTTCTATGCGCTGAATTCTCTCTTGCTCTTCTTTCATGCAATAATTCTGCGCCGGAATGGATAAAATCAAGTTTAACTTGTTGAAAAACCTCCCCAGACGTCGTAAAGAGGCGCTTGCTGAACTTATTTAATCAGTTCCTGGAGTGCAATATTGTTCCGGATGACTGGAGGCAGGTTAGAGTTATAGCTATACAAAAACCCGGAAAGCCGCGTCGGATTACAACTCTTATCGTCCAATTGCGATGTTGTCGTGTATACGGAAGCTGCTAGAGAAGATGATTCTCCATCGGCTCGACAAATGGATTGAATCTAATGGCTTTCTATCTCATACTCAATTTGGTTTCCGCAGAAACGAGAACGAGCGATTGTCTTGCGCTGCTTTCAACGGAAATACCAGCTGGCCTATGCCCAAAATGAGCAAATGGGTTCAGTTTTCATGGAAATTAAGGGGGCTTTTGATTCAGTTTGTGTAGACGTCCTTTCAGACAAATTCCACGAGTGTGGCCTTTCACCATTACTAAACAACTATTTGTACAATTTATTGTCTGAGAAACATATGAGCTTTTCTCATGGGTCTTCGACAACTTCACGAATTAGCTACAAGGGTCTCCCCCAGGGCTCTTGTTTGAGCCCCCTTTTTTATAATTTTTATGTCAGAGACATCGATAGCTGCCTCATGGAAAATTGCACGCTAAGACAGCTTGCGGATGATGCCGTTGTTTCAATTGTAGGACCAGGGGCGAACAACTTGCAGGGACCGTTGCAGGATACTCTGGACAATTTGTCTACCTGTGCTGTAAAGCTGGGTATCGAATTCTCTCCGGAGAAAACTAGAGTTAGTTGTTTTTTCTAGGAAGCGTGAACCAGCACAAATACCGCTTCAACTCATGGGTAAAACAATAACTCAAAGTTTGTTTTATAAAATACCTAGGGGTCTGGTTCGATTCTAAAATGCACCTGGGGAAAGCACATTAAGTATCTGATTCAGAAATGCCAGCAGCGAATAAACTTCATGCGTACTATCACCCGGAACATGGTGGGGAGCCCACCCGGAAGATCTGATAAAGCTGTATCGTACAACAATTCTGTCGGTTCTCGAGTACGGTAGTTTCTGTTTTCAATCCGCCGCGAAAACTCATATTCTGAAGCTGCAGCGAATCCAGTACCGTTGTTCTACGTATCGCGTTAGGCTGCATGAACTCAACTCATACTATGAGTTTAGAGGTATTAACAGGAGTTCTTCCTTTATCAGATCGTTTTGTGGAGCTATCGTTCCGGTTCCTCATCCGCTGTGAGGTGTTAAATCCATTGGTAATTGAAAATTTTGAAAAGCTAATCGAACGAAATCCTCAAACGAAGTTTATGACACTGTACTATTGGTATATGACTCTGGAGGTGAGCCCTTCTTCGAATGTTCCTAATCGTGTTTACCAGAGCTCGAAAAAAATGACAGCCGTCGTGAACGATGAGTAAAAAAATATTCAGTAGGTTACAATTTTCGCTCCCTCATTTCGTTCTATCAGTCACGCAATATATTCGTGTTCACTATTTTTCTATGCTCAGTCATTCCGTTGTCCTTGTGTTCCACGCAACTCATTCACCACCACAGCAAAGGACACGGCTATTCAAGCCTCAAGAGATTTTGGTTGCTTGACTGAATGTTCTGGTAATCAGTCATTCATTTTCGCGTTCGTGAGTGATTTTTTCTGCAACAGGATTTCAAGTAATCCCGAACATGGCTGAAGGCAAAGGAAGCCAAAAGACTAAATGGCCGAAATCGCTACAGAGTTTGTGGGGCATTTGTTCGAGAAAAGGCATTTGCAGGATCGTTTCGAGAAGTTTTGGTTTTTTTCACTTCAATGATTCTCCAAATGAATGACTGTTCTTTCGTCTTCACGGTAGAACGTTGAAATTGAATGAGTTGTTTGCACTTACGTACATTCACTGCTTTCCAAAACGAAGGAATGATCAAAGTAAAGCAACACAAAACAAGTTGACTCAACTTGCACAAGATATTCATGAAGGCAAATTTGTGTTTACTTCATGTTCGCTAAGAACAGTGCGGGATGACTAATATTTTAACTCAGTCAGGGTGCAATTTGAGAATTGAATATGATATTCTTAAGCTCTGGTGTTTACTCCCAAGACTTCTCTAGTTCTACTGTAGTTTTTGATCTACGAATTTTTTGCTATTTCCCGTCAACAGGCCTTGATCAGCTGGCAACAAAAATGGGATGCAGGGGATCTGGGCAGATGGTTACATTCTATTCTCCCACAGGTATCGAAAAAATCGTGGTTCAGAGGGTTGGATATTAGCCGGAATTTTATCAAGGTAATGTGTCGTCTAATGTCCAACCACTACTTGCTAGGCTCGCATTTCTATCGAATAGGGCTCTCAGACACCAATCAATGCGGCTGTGGTGCAGGTTATCAGGACATCAACCATGTTGTCTGGTATTGCCTCGATTTCGAAATTGCCAGATCTGATCTTTGCGCATCCCTACGGGCCCGAGGGAAACCACAGAAGGAAGATATCAGAGATGTGCTGGGTAAGCTGGACTTGGACTATATGGGGCTAATTTACAAGTTCTTGAAACAAATAGATGTATTCGTTTGATCCTCTCTTAGCTGTCGTTTCAACATGTCCACCTCGTCCCCTCCCCCGTAATACCGCTTCTGTTGTATCGTTACAGCTTAACACAACGCAACATCTACGCCAGACTAACAGCAACAATTTCGCATCGCCAACCTGCCGTTGAAAGCTAACGTTAAGATTCCTACTTCTCCATTCCTACCCGAATTATTGTAATCCCTAACCTCGACCAAGTCGCGAGTTTTTCGGCTTTCCAAAATTAACATAGTAAGTTATTGTCATTATAAAAATGAAAAAGAACTCGGCTCCGTTATGCCTATGGCACTTGAGCCTCTCAAATAAACGAGTAAGTTAAAAAAAAAACATGATTAGTTAAATGTTAAAGATTATAATTGTAATAAAACAAAAACAAACTCGAATTTTCTGTTGCTTGTTGTTCATCTACAGCACTTTGTATGTTATCGCCAATTACTTCTGATCCGTCCATGCTGACATAATTTTGTTAATCATATTCTGTTGTAACCTCCCAGTCGACATCCAAATCTTTAAGAAAATAGATTAAAAGCATATGCTTGCTCAAAAGCAAACTCTTGCTGATCTTGGGCTGTAAGTTGTCACTATCATCCGAGGTTACTTTTACATACAATAAGCCCCGCATGTTAACATTACCGATATCACTTGGATAAGGGCACTGCAACACACTTCCAGATTTGGAAATGTAAAATTTCCAAAGGGGTGATTCAAAAATGACGTCCACTCCTTAGGGGGGGGAGGGGGGTATCAAATTTGTGACAATATGTGACAGGGGGGGGAGGGGGGTTAGAAAAATGTGACATCCAACAATTTTGCATTTGGTAATCTAAATTTATCAGCTTTAATACGAAAACAAAGGCGTCGAAAAGTTTGAGTGAACGGTAAATGAAAATACACATTTTACTTAGTTGTGTGAGTGCAAAAAAATATTTACTGTTGTCATACATGTTCTTATCGTCAATGAGCACGAACCGTACGAGCTGTGCTTCGTTGAAGTTTGATTTTGTTGAAAATCCTATTGTGTTCATTTTTGGTTGCGTTGAATTTTTGATTTGATTCAAACGCTGGTCGATGCATTTTGTCGTGCATACCCGCTGCGCAATTAACAAGCCAACCGTGGTAGGTGAATACTGGCGAGATATAAAAAACGAATCCTATTGTGAAGAACTTTGAAGGATGAAGGAACTCCAGCCTTTCAGTTCTTCACATGCTCCTCCGGATTCGGACAAAAAAGTTCCCAAAAATGCTGAAGCTTGCTTCAGATAGAATTGGAACAAAAACAATTGCCTGTATTTCAGTTATTTATTATTGAATTCAAGATTTTTTTTAATACAAATCTAGCTTCATACTTTTAAGAAAAAATACGGATAAAATTATTCGTCCCGGTTTCGAAGGAATTCTCGAATTTTTCGAAGCGTCTCAAGATGCGGCCTGATAAAGGACGACCTCCGATAGAGAGCAACCAAGCATATAGACTGTTCCAGAAGGTATAAGCAAACTGTCAAAATAACAAACAAGTCATGTTTTTTTTTAGTTTTAATAATTTTATTTGTGTTTTATATGATATTTTACTCTCGTTTAATCAAAATATTTAATCATAGCCAAGACTCGTAACTTTTCCTCGAACATGACCCATTAGCTTCTGCACAGTGGTACTTCTCACAATTTTGACCAATTTTGGCCAATCTTTTTTAAATTTTTGGATGTCATCCGCTGGTTTTATAAATTTTCGAAGCTTTGCTTTGGTTAAAGTCTTGATTGGCCGTGCCTCCGGGCAGTTCGGCGGATTCATATCCTTCGGCACGAAACATATATTTTGACTTTTGTACCATTCTAAAGAGTCCTTTGCGTAATAACATGACGCCAAATCAGGTCAAAACACTACTTGACCTACAAGCTGCCTGATCATCGGCAATAATCGCTTCTGGAGACTTTCCTTAACGTATTGCTGAGTGTTCATCGTCTCCGTTGTGATGTACGGACTAGATGTTTTACCACACTCGCATATTGCATGCTAAACTATAACCTTCTTACAAAATTTTCCGGTAAAATTGTCTTCTCCGTTTCGGGGATGTCTTTGTCTTCGCTTACAGTATAAAATTGTGGTCCGGGAACCGTTTTGTAATCTTGTTTCACATAGATTTCATCGTCCATTATTATACCCCCAGAATTTCTACACAATAACGAATCGTAGAGTTTGCGGTTCACGGACGCGGCCTGTTTTTGGGTTCCTTTTGGGTTTTTTCTGCTTCCAGTATGTTTTTAGCTCAAGTCTTTCTTTGGCACGCATGGCGTTTCTCGACGGGGTCCCTAGTTTTTTCGCAACATCCCGAACGGAAGTCGCTTGTTTTCGCTTGTAGGCATCCCTGATCTTTTTATCGATATCCGAACTAATAGGACCGGTTTTCGACCACTCTTCGGCACATCTTCAAACGTACACTGTTCTCTATATTTTAGAATCGCAGATCGCACCGCTCCGACGCTTACACCCTCTTCCTTGGCCAATTTTCTCAAGGAGAGTCTGCTCACAGTGCACCATTTGTGCACGATACTTTTTCGTTGTTCCGGAGACCGCGCATTTTGATAGATAACACAAAACTGAGCACTTTTTTTATGCTATGTCATTCAGAAATGTGCAAACAAAAGGACGCAACCAAAACATGTTGAAATATTTCATTATATTCAAAATGACCGTTAAAATAAGGTGTGCTTATACTTTCTGGAACAGTCGTTAGTTGCTGGGCAGAGAGGTGACGTAAAGAATTTGGAGTAACATAAACATCTTTTATAGCAACAGCAGCATTGTTAAAAATAAATACGTGCGCGAACAAACTTTTCAGTTGGCATATTCTATTTTTAAAGTTACCAAAAAATATCATAAATCTTGAAATCTTGATTTTCTAGAATATGGGACAGTGCCTTAGGATGGGGAGAGTGCGGTCAGGAAGAACCTGCTACTTTAAAAAGTGTATAATTAAGGAATCGAAAAGTGCTTGAAATTTTCTTAGCAATAAAAGTATGATCTGTGTTTCACACAATTTCAACGTTGGGAGAAACGGTCAGGAATTTTGATTCCAATCCTGTATGGAAATTTCAAAAAGGGTATTCTCTCTTTTTTGAGGTATGAAATTTTTTGAATTTTTTTACAATTTTGCAAATTGTGATATAAAGAACTTATTCGAGAACTGATCGTCTTAGGAAAACATTTTTGTGGTGGAAAGTGCTTTAAATTATCTCAGCAAGCTGAAAAATTATGCAATGGCAAATTTTTATACAAAAGTTTCTAGGGCTCAGGAAAATCGAAAAATAACATCGTCTATACAGAAAATTGCCCACAAAATTGAAATATTGATTTCTTGAAGCCTATGTCAATGTGGGATCATTTCTTGATCTCCCGGTATAAGAATTTCAGTGGATTTTCCCAGACTGTTCAAGGTAGATCTCGTAAATCCTCGATGTATTTCAAAAACAAAAAACTCACCGCTTTCAAATTTGTATGGTTTTTAAAATCAAATTTTGCAATCAAAAACAATTATTTCTGTTGGAATATTCATGATTCCATTTCTTTTCCACTTTCTGATCATATTCTTTTTCGGACTTATGAGTAATTTCATGATTTTTCAGAACTTTTTTTACGAGTCATGATGTTTTGCGCTACAAGAAAAATTATGTATATTTCCATATGATTTTCCATATCTCGAGAATGGATAAACATCCAATATTGATATATCAAAATTTTCAATCGCACAAAAGTTGGTTTGAATTTTTTCGACATACAAACGGTGTTTTTCTGGTTGTTCCGAACAATTTTCCTTAAACGTGAAATAATGTTGTGTAAAATATCTTTCCAGACCTTTTTTTCTGTAGATTAGAAAACCTCAAGCACGTTTTACAACTCAATTTATGTTTTACAAAGTTTGCACTGCAAACATAAATTATTCACCTGAGCTGAACTGCGATCAGTCACTGGTGCTCGAACCAGATTTTGCCCGATTATGGGGTAACTTTTGCTCAAAAATCTGTTACTTATGCACAAAAGTGAGGAAAAAACGGTTTCCACATTAGACCCGGGGTTATCTCATAGATGTGTAAGTGCATTTTAGAACGTGGTTCATGAGTTAAAGTTTTTAAAGTAAGTATTATTGGAAAAACTAAAAGTGTTATAAACTCAACTAATACTCCCAATTTATTAAATTTTATCCATTGTAATCTAGTTAGTTCGATGGTTGTAAAGATGCTAATGTAAACCACTCACACCGATGTGATCTAGAGAGAAAGCTACGAATCAGCATATTTTAATAAAGCATTGTTTTTGGATCTTCAAAAACTATCGCACCTTTTATAGTGGACAGAAGAACTTTACACATGTAATTATGTAAATGATTCAATTTGAACTAAATTCACGTTATTATTGAAATTGACAAAACCAATATGCATATATTATTTTTTTCAGAAGTGCGACGTCCAAGGGGGGGGTAATAGTATTTGTGACAAAGTGTGACAGAGGGGGGGGAGGGGGTCAAAAAACCTGAAATTTGATGGACGTCATTTTTGAATCACCCCAAACCAGGCGCGTATTTAGTGTTATTTGAAAATAAGATTCTTCTTTCATTTCATTTTTCATTTTCAAGCACAGAAAGGGGTCATAGGGCCAGGTCTCCAGCGATGAAAATCACTGTCCATATAGTACCAGGGCAGAAGTATAGATTTGGTATCACAGAATAATAACCACTGGGGTCAAGTGAATCCTGCTTATGATACCGGATAGTAAGAGGCTGTTGAAAATAGGGGATAGTCAGAGTGAAGGAATATTAGGAGGCAGAAAATGAAGCAGAGAGAGAGAGAGAGAGAGGCATTTGATTGCTGAAACGAAAGCCGGAATAATAGTTGCTTGCAACTTGCTTTTCGATCTCATCCACTTACTGTTGATTACAATTTTGAAAGCATTTGCCACTTCTCAAAGTGTCTGCAGAGATAAATTCGATGATACAAATCTAGCTTTCCTGTTGACTCCAGCATACCAAAAAGAAACCGATACCTATATAGTCATTAAAAAGTGATATTACACACTTAGAAAATTTTACAGTATTCGGTAATTTTTTACCGAACTTTCAACAGCTGAACAGTTCGGTAATCCAATTTAACGGACTTCGGTAAAATTTGACAAGTTCCGGTAATTTTTTTACCGGAATACTGTAAAATTTCACCGAAATCCGATGAATCGGATTACCGAACGTTCAGCTGTTGAATGTTCGGTAAAAAATTACCGAATACTGTAAAATTTTCTAAGTGTGTATCAAAACGAAATGGCTATTCAGTATTGTTCAACGGATGTGAAATGAAGAAACATCGGAATTAAGCATGCTTGGAAGAAACAACGAGATGATAAGTTCAATTTCAAATACATTTGTTACCCTTGCGTTATTAAATTTTTCAATAAAGCATCTCAGTCAACTTATGAAACATCGACTCATGTTCTATGCTAATATTAAAAATGTTTCGTCATAGTGATCTGTGTAAGCCACTTATTTTGTTCAAGCCCTTTGGAACAAGATGAGGTGAAATAAGGAGCCCAGTATTTAAGAACTAGGATTCAACCAACAATGACATGATGAATGTCATCACTTACTCCTACTTGATTTCCGTCTCGACCAACCTAGCGGAACGTCACCCAATTCCTTACTGAAGCAGCTCAGACAATAATCATGCGTTATTGGCAACAAAAACAAGAGACAGAAGAGAAGAAAAAAGAAATTAGAAAAGAGACAATAACAAAGTAATTATTAATGTGAGTTGATGAAAAGAATTCTAGTAGACACTTTCGCCTACCACCAAGAGTAACAATAAAGCAGGAAAGAAAAGTTAGTAATAATACATAACTACAATATAACTAATCTACGCAGATGAACGTTGGTTTCGGGGTCTTGTTAGAGCTAGAATTGTTAGTATATACCCGTACTTAAGCCCTGGCGGTCCCTCTAACAATAGTGATAGGCAGCTGTAGTTAAATCATGCGCAACTGTTTCTATAGCTATGTTAAAGGTATGATAAATCAAGTTTCGAAAAATTAAATAACTTAAATAATTGAAATATCTCAGCTATAATTACTAGTATTGATCAGAAGATTGATTATATCGACACTTGGCGAATCATCGTCAAACCCTTCATCCTTGGTCAGGGTTATTTGAAAATAAGATTATTCTTATATACTTAATATCAGATAGATCTCACCCATGGTCTCCTCCTTAATGTCATTATATTGCTTATTCGAAAGCATAGACAATTCCGACGTTGATTCGTAATGATTATCATGCACTCGCGATAAAATAAGTGTTTGATCGATTAAATGGACTGTACTTATTTCTTCATTTTTTGAGATTCACTAAAGACAAAAAAACGTACTGCCTTTTCTAGCGTCGAATAATAGTATCTTTTTACCCTTCTTACATCAATAGAAGGCTATTAAGATCGCTTGAAAACTCGACTTTTTATCCGAGGCCCACAGGGCCGAGTGTCATATACCATTCGACTCAGCTCGACGAACTGAGCACATGTCTGTGTGTGTGTGTGTGTGTGTGTGTGTGTGTGTGTGTGTGTGTGTGTGTGTGTGTGTGTGTGTGTGTGTGTGTGTGTGTGTGTGTGTGTGTGTGTGTGTGTGTGTGTGTGCGCGTTACAAATAATGTCACATCGGTTTCTCAGCCATCTGTAAACCGATTTCAGTTCTGTTGACGGCAAATGGAAGCTACAACATTCCCATAGAACGCTATTGATTTTTTTTTTCATTCGGACATTTCGTTACGAAGATATGAACGAAACAGTACTTGAAGGCCTATTATAATAGTAATCAAACAGTTTAGTCTCCGATTACATACTGAGCTATTTGTGTACCGATTTTAGTTTTGTTGGTGCCAAATCAAAGCTATGATATCTCCAAATAACTGGTCAGAATTTCATTATGATTGAATAATCCTTCATGGAGATATGACCAAAACAATAGCTGAGAGCACATAATTGTGAGATGACAATATACTCGTTGCAGTGCAAAACCGAACAAGACCAATCACACCAATCGATGCCGCTTGCATTCTATTGTGTCGCATCTGGAGCGTTGTATAGCACATACAGCGGACTAGCCACACTATGCGACTGTATAGAATTAGAGCAGCATCGATTGGCTCGAGTGGTCTGGTTTTGAACTGCAACGAGTATATTCGAAAATTACACAAAGTCTCCATTTACTAAAACAATACGTTCAGGATTGACAAATAGTTCATTTTATCAACTTAGTGTAAGGCATATTGAATATTTCTGAATCTTCTTGGAATTTCCGATGAAAATATGTATCCAGTACAATATTGCTCACATTTGAGTTTGTAATTCTGGTGAAATGTAAGAAGGGTTCAGTCTCACCATCGGTGGATTAATGCGGGTTTTATTTCAAGGGTTGGTATACAGAAGGTGCAGAAAAAATAAAAAGGTTTATAAAAAGAGTAGGGAAAATATCCACAAGGTTCGACAAACATAATCCCCGCGTTGAAATGATCTATTTCAATCATCCAAATTTACTACTACGTCTAGTGGAAGAAGAGATATTTCCGTCACACCTCGCTTGCATACGCCCTTGGCGGTGCGAAGAGTTACAACCCTGGTGATATTATCGTCGCCTGGGTGGATTTGGATAATTCTGCCAAGTTCCCAGTGCATCGGCGGATTATTAGCGTCATTGATGAGCAGAAGAGCACCTGGTTGGATCTTGGTGATCTTAAACTACTTCTGGCGGTTCTGCATTTCTGGCAGATACTCTGAAATCCACCGCTTCCAAAAATGCTGCTGCATGGTCTGTACAACTTGCCACCGTGAAAGAGTCGACAGCTTCAAATTGGTATACGACGGCTCAGGAATCGATTGCATCTGACATCCTACGAGAAAGTGAGCAGGAGTTATAGTCATTTGGGTCATCCGTACACGGTGTCAATGGTCGCGAGTTGAGTACAGGTATACCTCGATAGCACGTACATAAGCTTTCACACTTCAAATTGAAATTGCATAAAAACTACTGATTGTATCTGAAATCTAATACAACCAAAAGAAAGAACAGAAGCTGCTTTTTCTTATAATCAAATGAAAATGGAGATTAAATCAGTAGTTTTTATGCGATTGCGATTTTAAGTAAGAAACTTGATGTACGTACTATCGAGGTATACCTGTACCGCTGCGATCTGTACCAATACAGTCGACAGCTCCTCGAAAGTTAGCTTCTGATTACCGACGACCCTCTTCAAATGGTGTTTGACCGATTTTACACCGGCCTCCCAAATTCCACCGAAGTGTGGACTTCTCGGTGGCATGAAACTCGTCTCAATCGTCTCTCTTGGACACAAGCTCAAGATGAATGGTACGTGTGCTAAGGCTAACAAAGAGGCAGATGTATCCTTTCGTGATCATTGGCTTGCGTGCTTGGGTAAGAGATTCTATCAAAAATGGTCCCGCAAAATCAACACCGGAGTGGGAGAAACGGGAGCAGGTTGCACTCGGTAGGATGGATGATTCTTTGATTCTTTCTATTAACGTTTCTTTAAACTGTACGTCTGCTGTACTGCCGTTATAAGCATAACTGTCCCATGTATATAGGGAATCCCATAGAACATGGGACTGTTATGCGTATAACGGCAGTGTAGACGTTTAAGTTCATTCGAGACGACAGGTAGGATGGATGGTCACCCATCAACTGCATTTTATTCATTTGATTTGCTCGGAAGCATGGAATACATTGTCGAATCACCTTTCGGATGGTATCCTTCACATGGAAAGGCCAAAACAGTTGGCGTACAATTGCAAGAAGGGCTTACTGTCCCGCGTGAAGGTTACTCAGACGCTCATGGCGAATCAGTGCTTCGGTCAGGGGGTGTTTTGCTGGTAATAGCATTTGGTGGCGACTATCGTATGGCACGAAAGCCCGTTTGATTCGTCCTCCAACTCGGAGAATGCCGTCTTCTGAATCAATGAATGGGTTGAGGTTTCGTAGACGATGTTTAGCATCATTTCCTTCCTTGAGCGCCAGCAATTCCGGTTGGAAAGCTTCTCGTTGGACCAAACGTACAATCAGCTTCAAAGCCTGATCCCTTGAACAGTGAGCAACCCTTTCGTCAGAAAAATGCACGGCCGCTCTCTGAAGATCGTCAAAAAGAAGAAACAGACAGCTACATAGTGTTCGAGTCGCTTAAAAACCACGTTGTCATTCAGTTGTGCACGTCGATTGAAGCGGCAACGAAGGTCGAAGTGGATGATGCGGCCCCTCCGATTGGACCTCCTAATCTTGCTCTGCAGCCAGCTTTCCCAATCCAGCCGTACCTCCCCCCGTTGCCAATTCCCCTGCCGACCTTTGACGGAGCATATGAAAAATGGTACACGTTCAAAGCGATGTTTACTGCCGTTCTACGCATAACTGTCCCATGTTGCAAAAGTTGTAGTTGAGAAAAAAGCGTTTTATGTTTTGCATCACTATTGTGTAGTGCTGATAATATTCCTGGCAAAACCCACAAATATATGATTGGCATTTGAAGATGTCGCTGAGTTTCAATGGAATCTGTGCTATTACAAGAAAAAGATGATTTTTGTATGTAAAATTTGAGGTAATATACTCAGTGGGACTGACATGCGTAGAATCTTGCCTTGCAGCCGAAAATTCTAGGTATATCAGTCGCACTGCATGATGTATTGATGGATCGTTGGCGATAGAATTTACATTTTCAAATAGACATAGGGTAGGTAACGACTTAAGCACCCCGAGACCCTATTCCAAGCACAGGGTTAACGTTAACCTACAACGCCCATTTTTTGCAGTATGGTGCTCCATCTAGTGAAGCACCATACTGCAAAAAATGAGCGTTGTAGGTTAACGTTAACCCCGTGCTTGGAATAGGGTCTCGGGGTGCTTAAGTCGTTACATACCCTACCATGTGGATTATTGTTTATGCTCCTATCATGATTCTGATTATTTTTTAACACCATATCATCGTTAGAAAAAACAGTTCCTTCAAATGCAAATGGTGGCTTATATAGATAATTTAATGTCAATGTTTTCATGTCAAAGTCATTGTTTAAGTTTGCAGTCCATTATCAATGCTGAGTGTCGAGTTGTTCCTACAAAAATGTTGTAAACTTTAATCAATTTTTTTTTTCTAAAATCTTTTAAGAAAAGTCGTAGTGGGACTTTTATGCCTAGAATTTCAACATGGGACTATCTAACTTGATGTTTTTTTGAAACAAACTCAGAACAAAGTATATAAATTTTTGTTTGTATCCAATAGTATAGTTAAAAAATTAAGCATACATTGAAAAAGCTGCAATTTGACCAAAAGCAACATGGCACAGTTATGCGTAGAACGGTAGTTTACCACTGTGATTAATCGCTACCAGCAAGAAGAACCAGCATTGAAACTGTACCACTTGCGGAACAGCCTCGTTGGGCAAGCAGCTGGCATCATCGACCAAGATTTGGTAAACAACGACTATGACGCCGCATGGATGGTACTCACGGAACGCTGTATTAAGAACGTGAAGGCCTTGAGACATCAGAACTTGCCGGTTGAGGCGCTCGAAGAACAGATGTTGATCAACCTTATCGCCGGGAAAATGGATAAAAAGCTACGGGTGGCATGGGAAGCTCGTCAGAAGAGAAATGTGCTGTCTACATACGCTGCTACGTTGGATTTCCTGCAAGATCAGTGACGTATATACGAGACACTCGAAGGAAGTATGAAACCGCTGACGGAGACTGCTGAACCTAAAACGATGACCAGAAGCCATACGCTTGTTACCAGTGAAATAAAAAGTGAAAAGATTGAACCAAAGTGTCTATTCTGTAAGGCTAGCCATGAACTTTGGAGGTGCGAAGCCTTTAAAAACAAAACTACCGTAAGTCCGCTATATTTTGCACATTGCCTAATTTTGTGCTGTAACTATGAATTGCTGCATTTTTTAGATTGACTTTCGACTCGAATAGCTTGTTAATTGTGTTGACTTTCGATTAATAGGATACATGATGAGAAAAAATGCTCATACCTAAAACCGCGGTTCGTAAACAGTTGTGCGCACTTCTAAATCATCAAATTTTTCCGCCCTGTTAGCGTATGTGCTAAGACAAGTGTTAATTATCACAAGAGATTTTATATACTTTATCAGAAAATTTGCATAATTTGATGCCCAAAATATGGCATCAATTTTTTCACCATGTTCCTTATTGTTTACAGTTCATCATGTTGGCTTCGAGAGAAAGTATATGCGGTATTCTTCGGATAATTTGGCCAACCCATGCAAATGGTCACTCGTGGCATCTCAGTTCGACAGGGTGCCATTCCGTTGAAGATGGATTTGGTGAAAAAATTGCCGGGTAAGATCAAACAAACCATTTATATATATTTAGGGTAGGGAACGGCATAAGCACCCCAAGACCCTATTCCAAGCACGGGGTAAACGTTAACCTACAACGCTTATATTTTGCAGTATGGTGCTCCATGTAGTGAAGCACCATACTGCGAAAAATGAGCATTGTAGGTTAACGTTTACCCCGTGCTTGGAATAGGGTCTTGGGGTGCTTAAGTCGTTCCCTACCCTATTGCATGATACTAAAAAGATTTTTCGTTTGTTACAGTTGATCAACGTGCAGTTATTCTTGATGTCACCTAACAATTGCTTACAATCTGAGCACATCACTTACTCCACTCGAAATTAACCAATGGTAACTGCTATTGCTCATACACTATGCATTAGAGCAAATTGCCTCTCTTCCCTCTGATCAATTTTTCATTTTTACGGATAGTCTCAGCTCACTTCAGGCTATTCGTTCGATGAAGCCAGCAAAGCACTCACCGTATTTCGTTAGCGAAATACGATCTCTTTGAGTGCTCTATCAAACAATTCCTACACCATCACCTTGGTTTGGGTCCATTCTCATTGCTCCATTCCGGGTAATGAGAAAGCGGACTCACTTGCCAAGGTGGGCGCTATGACAGGCGATATTTATGATCGACAAATCGCCTTCAACGAATTTTTTGCTATTTCCCGTCAACAGGCCCTGATCAGCTGGCAACAAAAATGGGATGCAGGGGATCTGGGCAGATGGTTACATTCTATTCTCCCACAGGTATCGAAAAAATCGTGGTTCAGAGGGTTGGATATTAGCCGGGATTTTATCAAGGTAATGTGTCGTCTAATGTCCAATCACTACTCGCTAGGCTCGCATTTCTATCGAATAGGGCTCTCAGACACCAATCAATGCGGCTGTGGTGCAGGTTATCAGGACATCAACCATGTTGTCTGGTATTGCCTCGATTTCGAAATTGCCAGATCTGATCTTTGCGCATCCCTACGGGCCCGAGGAAACCAGAGAAGGAAGATATCAGAGATGTGCTGGGTAAGCTGGACTTGGACTATATGGGGCTAATTTACAAGTTCTTGAAACAAATAGATGTATTCGTTTGATCCTCTCTTAGCTGTCGTTCTAACATGTCCACCTCGCCCTCCCCCGTAATACCGCTTCCGTTGTATCGTTACAGCTTAACGCAACGCAACATCTACGCCAGACCAACAGCAACAATTTCGCATCGCCAACCTGCTGTTGAAAGCTAACGTTAAGATTCCTACTTCCCCATTCCTACCCGAATTATTGTAATCCCTAACCTCGACCAAGTCGCGAGTTTTTAGGCTTTTCAAAATTAACATAGTTAGTAAGTTATTATCATTATAAAAATGAAAAAGAACTCGGCTCCGTTATGCCCATGGCACTTGAGCCTCACAAATAAACGAGTAAGTTAAAAAAAACTGCTATTGCTGAAAAAGAGGCCACTACAAGTTTTTCGCATGAAACCGTGGAACAGAACACCAATGATGTTGAAGAGGGTGATTTTTGAAAAGCGTTCCGTTTACCCCATGTTCAACCTTATAAAGCAAAGATAAACCGGAAACCGATATCTTGTCAACCTGCACGGCAAATAATCTACACATATTTTTTGGCAAAAATCAATGGAAAAATCCACATAATACTGATGTGTTCACAAATGAATAGAAGTCTCTGAGAAACACAAATGAAAAATTTACTAACTATCGCTTTTTAAACATAAATCGATTTATAGCTAGGTCGCAAATTAGTAGACTTACCCTACTTTACTATCGAAATTAATTTATATTGCATAAACTATACCACGCAAATTGTTTCAATGTTTGCATAAGTATTTATTAGTTTATTATGGTGCGCAAAATTAGGAAAACAAGTGCGCAAAATATGGAATATCTTAATTTTAGTGCCCATAATTAGGAACACATACATCAATCCAGAAATTACTTTTTTAATAAATTTTCGATCAGTTACGAGGTGTACTGCATTGCGCTCTTTTAATAGACTTAACACAACGTAATAAGAGCAAGACAAGAATTGTGTAACTCTTTCTGGGCCTTTTCCATAATGATATCAAATTTATAATTTCTTAAATGCGCAAAATATAGCGCACTTACGGATCGTTAAGAACTGCTTTGAAAAAGTGCTTTCGAATTTTGGATGCTGACTGAAAATTGATGATGAATCCTTTAATCTTAAGAAACAACCAAGACGGTTCTATGACATATCACGAATTTGCGATTTCAGGTGAAAGGAAGAGTTATATTCTGGGAACGGTCACAGAAAAGCTTAGCCAACCAAAAATGTTAGTATAATCACACGGCGTCCACTCCAGTCGAGAACAAAAAATAAACAATAAAAAATTAAAAAAAATCAAGAAATCACTGTATACAGTAACAAAATTGTATGTTTTAAAATTTACATGATTACCCTCCACCTTTGAGCGTCCGTCTAGAGTTCTGGGAGGTGTGGGTTAGATTACCACCGATTGGCAGTGAATTATTTTTTTCACCATTTTCCTATTTTTTCACATGTTCTTAGCTTTCGAGTATTGTTGTCCGAAATCTATATTCATGATTTAATAGGTTTCTTACATGTTGGGAACGAAGATTAATATGGGACTGACAAATGATCGCTGTTCCAATGAATTATATTCATGGACACTGAATTGAATAGAGTGACGAATTGTGTCTAAAAGATAGTAAATGTATTTTATTATGGAGAAAATCGAAAAAAAACGTATATTATGCTCACTTGTGACTCGGAATAAAAAACAACATGTATTTACACAGCGTGGTAGCTGTCATAAGTACGCCCTTTTCTCGAGTAATTCGTAAAATGGCCATAACACCAAATGTAAACAATGAATGATCGTCGAAAGTTTGATATTTATGAATTGCATGACAATTTTAGTAAATTTAACTTTTCATGCAATTCCTGAAAACTATTTGTGTTCAAATATGCATACTTATGGCAGCTACTCCGTTATCTAAATATTTATATATTGTTGTTTAGTCCAAGCCAAAAGTGAGACATACATTCACTTTCAAATAAATTCACTTCTTTTGGACACTATTTATCACCCTATGAATATATGCTATTGAGGGGACCATCGAGATAAGGAGAGATCGATATATAGAACAAGAAATGCCTGCTTGTTCACTTCAAGTGACCGAGATATCCATCGACATAAAGAAAAAAGTACTCACAAACAGGGTTGCGGCTTATCATTTTTGACTTAGGCATATTCATTTGCCAATATCTCCTTTCAGAGGGTCGATTTGATAATATGATGTATGATGAACTTGTAGTGCATGAGTAGACCTACAACTTTGTCTAACAGTACCTTGCTCTAACTCCTATATCTTCGACATGAGAGCGTATATTCACAGTAATCTTCACGATGATAATCGCGTGATCTTCACCGCGAATATCATCGCGAAGATCACTGCGAATATACGCTCTTATTCCTCAGATATAAGAGATAGAGCTATGTATTGTTAGACAAAGTTGTAGGTCTACTCAAGCACCATAAGTTCATCATACATTATATTTTGAAATTGAGCTTCTGAGAAGAGCTATCGGCAAATGAATATGGATAAGTCAAAAATGATAAGCCGCAACCTTGCTCACAAATCGAGATACAGAACATTGAGATATGGAGAGTTGACTGTATTTTTTTTTTGACATAATCGTCACTCTTTTTACATGCACTCTACCCATCTAATCGTAGTGATCGTGGTTGAGGGAGCAGCGCAACACCCAGTGCAAGAAAACATAAATATACTTTTTTTTATTTTCCCCTTCATGATAATCGAAAATTTTGAAGGGGGGGATGACAAAAGAAGAAAATAAGATTTGTTCCGGCCTAACTGACTACCTGTTGAAACGGGAGGGAGTCCTTTCTCAATATGAACTGTAGGTTTTTTGAGACTATAAATCACAAACAAGGCAAAACAGACAACGCTAAAATTACTAAATGCTTCAGTACAGCAAACGATTCGTGAAAATTTCACGACGGATGTCCTAATAGTATTTGAGGTTTGAGATCAGAAAACTTAAGGACATACGGGATCAAGTCCCTATCTCTTCGAAGTTTTCTGAGCACAAACCTCAAATAATATTAGGAATTCAGACGTGAAATTTTCAAGAATTGTTTGCTCAGCTGGAGCATCTATTGGATAGCAAATTGAACATACACGACCGAATCCCTCTCACTTCGTTTTTTGCTGAGCACAAATCTATTAAGACTTCATGCATGATATTTTCAGCAAATGGAGCATAATTTGGTTAGCTATTTGAACCCTTTTTGTTTCGATATAGATTTTAAGTTTCAAACACTTGAAAGGGGGAAAGAACTCGGTAGTGTATGTCCTAAACATGAGTCGACAATTCTGTTTCATGGGGAAATTATAATTTTAATTTCCACAAATGTATAAGTAATCAATTCGTAATTCCATGTAATTCGTATAGGAAAACCCTAACTACCGGATAGAATTGGTGGATTTCATGGATATCTTTACATCACGAGAAAGTCAAGGAAAGCCATTGATTACGATTGCGTCTAACGCAATTCTGAACTTGGAGTTCAATTTTTAAGTATGAGTGCAAGAATGCAATTCCTATGCTTTGAAAATCGCCATTTTAAATTTTAAGTAAGCCCCGGTAAAGAATGGAAAAACTATGAAGTAATTACTGTTGATATATGACATAACCTGAACGCCACTATCCCGAGGTCTCCACGTATCCCACAGCACCAAATGACCATTACTCTGAATTCACTTTTTTTTAAACGCTTTTACGAGTGTATTAGTAGAACGATTTTATTTTAAAACTAGGAAAATTTATGCTATCACTTCACTTGATTCATTAAACAAAATCCTAGAACACGTTTCTTTTTTAATTTATCTCTAGTAAACGCGAGCAAATTCCTTCAAATTGCACTAGAAAAAGCATCCTTTGACAGATCCGCCTGTTTCGTCTACGACTAACAGACTTCTTCAGTGTCCAGTGCTCGAGGTGGTCGGCAAGCTTAGCACCATAAATGTTATAATCAAATGTTTTACCTAGGGTACAGCCCCAATTTGTATTGTTTATCAATCTGTAGGGTAGAGATTGTTTTCAAATTTAATGTTGTTTATGTTTTGTTGAAAATTATGATCATTTCGTGGAATAAGTTTATTCGGGGAACTGGTATACTGCCGTTATAAGCATAACTGTCCCATGTATATGGAAACCCATAGAACATGGGACAATTATGCGTAGAACGGCTTTAGTATATTGGGTAAACATATTTGTGGAAATGTTGTATAATCCGCTATACTAACATTAATACATCTTTTTTTTTAAGATTGATTACTTATTTAGCTTATTTGGCGTTCGAGGTACTGACATACACAGTTTTTCTATTATCTACGGAGCCTAACTTGTATCATCAGCAATACATACCTGTACTTCTTTATCGAAAGACACCTGCACCACCTTATCTT
>JASCZW010013585.1:0-25138 GCA_034211315.2 Aedes japonicus | reverse complement strand
GCGTCAAAGTTGACCTACCATGGCGGTGTTCCCTTTTCACCCGATGCTGGAACTTGAAATATCGGTGCAAAAAAAACAAGTGATTATCATAGTAATACACGCTTGATTTGTTACGCGTGAAATATCTGATAACTAATTAGCAATACACGAAGAACTTTGCAAATATGGCATTCAGTGAATTGGTTTGCTGAAAACTACGTATACGGTGTTATACAGTATTATTAATAAAATTCGTCGGCTTTTTACCGATATTAGCAGATCAGCATCGGGTGAAAAAATGCGCATGTTAGGGTGCGTCCTTTGACATATTAATCCAAACGCCAATGGAAATAGTTCAAATTTTGTTCACATTTATTTTCGGTACTTTCGCTATGGAGAAATTTTTATGTTTGAAATTGGTATGTCCAAAAACGACTTTTTTCACATATTTTATGATAACTCCATATTTATATATTTTATCAACGCGAAAATTTTGGGCACATGAAGGTCTATACATTTTTGTATAATCGTTGTGAAAATTTTCAGCTAAAAAATTCTGGATAATTGACAAAGTTACAGGAGCTTGAACATGGAGTTTTTTGCTAACAAAATTTCGCTCGGCTTTTTTTTGCTACTGAGTGTATTTATTGTCTTCATTAAGTTTCGTTTTGCGTTCGATTGAGTATCATACTTGGAAATAGTTATTGAGAATTTTGCAAATCATTGAAATGTCGCAATATTTGGCTAATATACTCAGGTGGGGTGAAAAGTAACTCCTCTTGACCGCCAAAATGCGGTGCTACTGCAAAATAAGTTGTAATGCCTTGTAATCCATTCATATTTACATGCACGCCAATTTTCAATGCGACACTGCTTTTGACATCTGATTGTTGATGACGTGTTTGGCAACAT
The DNA here is from genome assembly GCA_034211315.2 of Aedes japonicus. Lineage (NCBI taxonomy): Eukaryota > Metazoa > Arthropoda > Insecta > Diptera > Culicidae > Aedes > Aedes japonicus. Next base: position 24,247 of record JASCZW010013585.1, on the reverse strand, counting down.
GTTGAATATGAATAAAAACGATTTTGCGTTCTCTCGTCAAAAAATGTTTTGAACGGCAAAAGGCGAAAGAAACGACAAAAAAGTTGGATAAGTATTATGGGGCAAATGCTCCGTCAGATTACACCGTTAAATATTAGTTTGAAGAGTTTCGTGGTGGCCGCAACTCCACTACCGATCAAGCCTGCAGTGGTAGGCCTCCGATGCGGTTAAAGAGGACAATGTCAAAAAGTTCATGAAATGGTATTGGCTGGACTGGAAAGTGAAAGTGCGGAGTTAGCAGATGCCACAAAGATAAGTGCTGAGCACACGCCATATTTTGGGCAAGATTCTGCATATAAAAAGAGGATGCCGCCAGGTGCCACGCATGCTCACACCTGACCAAAACACGAACGCGAGAGCACTTTGAAACAGTGTTTAGACTTGCTGATGCGGATCAGAAGGACTTTTGGCGTCGACTGGTAACTGTTGATGAAACCTGCGTACACTCTTACACACCAGCGGACAGAATGAGTGCCGAGAATGGACTGGAGCCGACACGAGTGCTCCGAAGCGGTCTAGGGAGGCTCAATGGGTCGTATATATTTTGGCGTCGGTTTTCTGGGATGTCATGGCATACTCCTCGTGGACTACCTCGAAAATAATACAAACGTCCGCAGCGAGTATTACTGTGCATTATTGAAGCGATTCAAGACCGAATTCGCTGCAAAACGGCATCACATGAAGATAAAAACAATTATGTTTTTGTAAGATAATATGTCGGCGCACAAGAGCACCACAACCACGGCTTGAATAAAGGACTTACGGCTTTGCTTCCACATCTACCGTATTCACCCGATTTGGCTTCCCCGGACTATTATCTGTTCCCAAACCTCAAAAGATCATCAATAGAAAATTCAGCTCACGCGAGGAAATCAAATTTTTCACTCCCACGGAGCTTTTACTTTTCAGCCTTTTGGACTGTTCACAGCTCATGATTTATCAGTCAGAAATAAGCAGGCATTAGGAAGACTAAGATGATGCATAAAATCTATTCGTTTTGCTGCTCCTTTTCATATAGTGTCATTCATGAATGCCAGTAGCTAGTTCACGCAAAAATCATCGAAGAAGAAGAACTTCTGATCTTACAAGTTCCGGGCCCGGCTTTTTGCGACCGTATTCTGTTTCTCGTCACGGTTTGGAGACTTTGAAGCTTAAACGTATGTAGTCCTGCTCGAGTTTTGGTATACTGCACGAAAGTCTTGGTCACGATGAAGATTGCAGCAAGCCATGTTTTGAAAATGACGTGTTTTGCTTTTGCTGCGTTATTTTCATGGCCATAAATAAAAAATTATTCCTTTTTAAAAAGCTAAAGTAAATGGTGAAATTATAATTTTTCGAGTAATTAGCATAGACGTTGTGAATGGAATCCCTCTTAGTGTGTTATGGTCGTGTTTCTTTTAGATAGATTGTAATGTCGGTTGTTTTTTCCCCATTTTTCCCCATTATCTCCCCGCATCCGGACGAACTTTCCAACATCAGAAAAGGAACATTGGTGAGGTCGTTTCCTATTATCAAAACTATCAATTAACTATATACACGCCAGGATCAAGAATGTCCATTTTGATTCAGGCAGTGTGAAAACTCTTCACATATCCATTTGATATGCGAAGATTTTCATGCGGGCTTATTGTATATGAAGATGACCTCAGAATGTACGTGTAGGAACAGGCATTCTTGGAATGGGTCGTTGGATTTTCAATAGAGCTGTCACCTTCAATCTCCAGGGCTAAAATGTTTGCACATAGTGATTACATATATATTACTGAAGAAATGCAGACCAGTTTCTTCCATAAAAGCACTGCCGGTCAGTGGAGATTGATTGCAAACACACACACATACACACACACACACACACACACACACACACACACACACACACACACACACACACTGCACGAAAGTCTTGCTCACATACAACTTTTTAGCCACATCTAGAACCGATGAGTTCGGTTTCCGTTTAAAGACCCCAACGTGTGTGACAGTTCTCGTTGACCTGCCAGCTTTTTTCCGGGTCTTCTCATCCAAATCAACAGACAGACGTACATTGAACCATTTTATGATACCGGACACCGTGGAATTCGCGACTTTCCCATGGCATGATACGACAGATCCTTATTCTCAACGTAATCGTGCACAACTTGTTCGCGCGTTTTAAACGGTACACCCTATTAGCTCAAGTCTTGGAAGAGATCAGTTTCATTTTGATTTGGATAATGTGGAGACCTAACTTCCTCGGTACGGTAATCCGAAACAGTAACATCTGGCACATTCCCAGCTGGTTATGTGGAACTGCTCGGAATTTCGAATGAAAAGTTTTGAATGATCTGTGTCAGCTTCATGTTTCGGTGCTGCTGATAAAGGCAAGTCTGACTATTAAGTTATCGCTTTACCATATCCTACTTGCCCTGCACAAAAGAAACAATCAGCCGCATGATTGTGTGGTTTCCACCAAGTTCTTAAGTTTATTTCCCAAAATCTCTCGATGGGCTGGAACTGCGGGCAGTTGGGTGGATTTATGTTTTTATCGATGAAATCTACGTTATTATCGCGGTTATGATGACTTCCCGGCTGTAGTGGCAACTCGCCAAATCTATCCAAAGCTCCACGGGACCTTTATGGGCTTAAATGAGAGATAATACGCGGTTTTTGAGGCATACAGCTGTGATTCCGGATTTCAACTGGACCGAACTTTAGCGAACGAGTTCTGATGTAATGTGTACACCATTCAAAAAGCTCTGACTTCTCAAACACCATCTTGCTATATTTCAATAATCTCTAGATTTAGATTATACAGCAACTTCACAAGCACACTAGCGCCACGGAGTGAGATGATTCCGAACTGTTGAGACGAACATCTGGAAGCTCATAATTTTACAACTAACTTTCCTGAAAACAGTAAATTTAAACACGATCTAGATCTCAAAATACAGGTAATATACACACTTCCATTGCACGCTAGTGCCACGTAGCGGACGAGCTCTGAACTAATGTGTACACCATCCGAAACGCCTTACTCAACCTTACATCTTTGTCGAAGAAGCCAGCTTGCTACAAGTCAAGGATCTCGAGATTCAGGTTATTAAGTAAGTTCACATGCATACTAGCGCCGCGTAATGAGATAGTTCTGAACTTTTAATTTAACCATTCTGAAGGCCTTGGTCTACTGAACAACTTTGCTCGAAGAAGTAACTTCCTATATACGAAGGATCACGAGATAATTTCAAATGAAACAACAAAGGTTAAAGCCCATATATTATTTGAAACCACCATAAAGGGAATCCGCGCATCCCGAGCAGAACCGAATAACTCGATAGCTGGCCTTGGTATTTATGAGCAGAGATTAAGAGTTAAAATACCGGAGCATAATACCATAAAATTATTCCCACAGTGTTATGCGAATACCAAATTGAGGTAAGACAATACCAAAATTGTACCTCTCAGGTGTTCCCAGGTATCCGAAATAACAAGTTTTGTTATTCGAGAGATATTTTGCTTGAAATTCTTAAGTATTTTGCATAGGTATTTTACCTCTTAATCTGAACTCTTTTATACCAAGGCCAGTTATCAAGATCAAAATTAGGTATTCATATGTTGTTGTCTCCTGCTCGGGATGTCGGGGAGTTTAAAGAGTGTACGGAATAAAATTGCGACACACACAAATATTCGGCAAAATTCACCCGTTCAACAAATCGTCTTCAAGCTTTCAGAAAGTAGAATAAAACATATTTCTCTATGTTTGTTTTATCCAATTTCAATTCCATATCCAAATGCACGAACCTTCTTCTTTACTCTGCTCATAAGGTCCTGTGCAACATTTGGAACAACTTTTTTTTTTGCGTGGCAATCCATTTTTTTCATATTTTCCTCTGATTTCACTTCCTTAAATACTGTATTCGATGAAATTTGGACACACAAAATAGGTCACCAAAAATTTTCCTTGAGCCCGAATCTTTTCAAACTTTCTGGAAATAAAGTACTACTAAATGGTTAAATTTTGACATCATTGGTTTATTGAACCTCTTCTCCCTACCCAAATGCCTGCACCTTTGCCTTGACCCCTTTCATCAAATTTTGGGCAATGATCGACTTGCTAACTTACTTTTAACCACACTTTCTTTAGTTCAAGTTCATTTTCTATCAGTTTTGGAGTTTTAACGAGCTTTGCCTTCATGATTGCCCAAAATTTTTCAATTGGGCGAAGTTCCGGAGTGTTTGGAGGGTTGACGTCTTTTGGTACAAAAACTACATTATTATCTTTGTACCAGTCTAAGACGGGCCGGGCATAGTGGCAAGATGCCAAATCCGGCCAAAACGGTTTCGGCCCATAGTCATATCTCAAGAAGGGCAGCAGTCGTTTTTGGAGGCATTCGTCCTTGTAGATTTGTCCGTTGACGGTACCAGAGGTGTTGAAGGGGTGACTCATTTTGCCACATTCGCAGATCGCTTGCCAGACAAGGAATTTTTGGCGAAGTTCGACAGTTTCTTCTTCCGTACACTCTCCGGAACGGCCAACTTAGAGGTGGTGACGTAGTGTTCCTGTCCTGGCATTTGTTTGGTGTCGGCTTTAATGTAGGTCTCATCGTCCATCACAATGCAGAAAGGTTTTGTGAGCCACTCCCTGTACAGTTTTCTTGCACGAGTTTTGGCCACCGAGTTCTCGCTCCGGTTCGGTGCCTTCTGGAACTTGTACGCATGTAATCCAGAACGTTTCATTGTTTTCTGCACAAAACAAACCCTTTTTCGCAACATCCCTGATCGAAATGTTGGGATAACGCTTAAATTGGTTCAATACCATCCTGGCCTTCTCCCGATTTGATGTGCCACGTTTTTTGCCACTACCATTTTTCCACTTGGTTGTCTTACGGTCCTTGAACGTTTTGATCACATGAGATACGGTTGAATGTGTGATTCCGAGCTGTTTTCCGATCCATCGATGAGAAGCGTTTGGGTTTTCGAAGTGAGTGCCCAAAATTTGTTGGCGCACTATTTCTTCATTCGAAGCCGTCACTGAAATCACTCGACCGATTTTCACGAAACTCAGTACACAATTGACACAACACAATGAAGTACATTCAGTTAAAATTTCAATAATTTTTACCCTCACGCTAAAAAGTTACGAACAATTGCGTGTGTCCAAATTTCATCGAATACAGTCTTTAGTAGCTTCCAAAGTGCCTGCTTCATGATGTCCCAGAACTTTTCAATTGGCCGCAGTTCCGGTGCGTTCGGGGAATTGAGATGCTTCGGCACGAAATTGACCTTCCTAGCCTTGTACCACTCCAAAACCCTTTTTCGAGTAATGGCACGAGGCTAAATCCGGCCAGAAAATCGTAGGACCATCGTGTGACCTCAGAAGAGGAAGTTGCCGCTTTTGGAGGCATTACTTAAGGTACACCTGCCCATTGACCGTTCCAGTTGTCATAAATGGGGTGCTCCACTTTCCACACGAGCAAATTGCTTACCAAATCATATTTTTTTGGCCAACTTTGATATCTTCTGCTTTCTAACGCCCTCAAGGACATCGAATTTATGATGAGCAGTGAAAATCTGGAGCCCCGGAAGCTTCCAGAAATCTGTTTTTACATACGTCTCATCATCCATAACGAGGCAATGTGGTTTCGTCAACATCTGGGTGTAGAGCTTCCGTACACGTTTTTTACCTACCGTTTTCTGCCGTTATCGCGATTAGGCGCCTATTGGACTTTGTACGTGTATAGTACTTCACGTTTTTTCCCATCTTGCACGAAAGTTTTGGTTAGATTCAGTTTCTTTGCCACATCTCGAACTGACTTGTTGGGAATCCTCTTGAAAGCTTGAACTACCAGCTTGTGATCCTTCACAATAACAATATACGGAGATCCATTTTTTCTACTTTTTCTTTCCGATCGATGGTTGAACGTTCGTGGTACCAATTTAAAACACGAGACACCGTAGAATCTACCATTCCCAGCTTTCTGCTGATGGCACGATGAGAAGGATCCGGATTTTCGAGGTATTTGCGCAAAATTTCTTTGCGCCGCTGCTGTTATTTCGACTTCTTCTTCGCAACGACTGCACATCTGCTAGTGAAAGTTACACAGCGTAAACAACTACACATTGAACTAATTCCACCCAAAATTTCAAAAGAAAATACCCAACGGGTATAAAAAACAACCATTTAAAAAATGGTCCAATTTGATTCCGTACAACCTTTACTGTACTTAGCTGTTTTTCACTCTAATATGCTGCCTTTCAATGGTCACAACTTTTTCTGGTGAAGTCGAATCAAAACACTTTCTTCAGCAAAGTTATTTGCTAAGGTCATACAAATTTCTGGGCCATTTACATTTAAGCTAAGGTAGTTATTCGAGTTGTTCTCAATATATATCAAAATTTCAATTTTGATGCCAATTTGTAGAGAAAAATGCAAATCGAATGAGGTCAAAATACGATATTCGATGGTGTTGGAACCCAAGCTAACGGGAACTCAGGACTTTTTCGGATTTTGTCGACCAATCAACTTCAGGATCTTCTAAAGAAACAAATCACATAATATATGCCACCTTCTATGGTACATAAAAATTCGCATAGGCAGGAATATGACTACACCGTCCCTTGAGCCTATTGTGCAATGTAATAAAACAGTTACATAAATGTTCAATTTTCTAGAACAGCAACAACAATAACCATACAAAGACAATCATTCAAGCTTCCCCCTTTTTCCTGGTTTCCTTGGTTGTAGTTGAAATGCATAGAAAATTTCCCTACCACCTTTACCAGCAGAGATAAACAATGTAATTATCAACACGATAAAGTAGATCAAGCTACACGCTCAAACCTCATTCCAACCTACACGGAGATGCTCCCCACCGCGCCCATAATTTCATTATTTCAACACTTCCTGGTGACTTGATTTATTGGCGATGGTCAGCCCTCCAGTGTCAGCGTTTGCTTAAGACTTCTTTCCGGAACGTATAACATCACAACGGGCTCCCCCACTGCGTGTAGCCTGAACGCTAGTAATAATTAAGCAGCATGAAAACTTGCCTCCGCGTGTAGTGTAATGGGATGAGGTCACTTTAAGGCGCAACAGCACAGCCCTGGGAAGAAGCTCCTCACCTAAACTTCGAACATCGAAGAAGAAAGTCTGTAATCCTCCCATCGCCCTGGGGAGAGGTAAATCAGTCGCCTGTCGTGACAAGCAAAGTCAAAAAGTCAAGGAAAAGTTGGCTCCAAGTTGCAACCGCACTTACCAACCCCAGCTGCGAAGTGCGGCTCGTTCGCATTTGCACGTTCTGTTGAATGAATGTTCTCTTCCTGCTTGCTGAGCACCAGCTTCTCTCAACTGCCTACTCCCAGCCCACACAGCATAGCAATCAAACATCCACCCACCGACCCACGCGTGAATGCTTTACACTGTGTTTTCAGCTTCTCATTTCAACAGCACCCAGGAACTGTGCCATATTTTAATTATTCTCAGTCACGGCATGTTTTAAATTTCACTTTTCCGGCACCGCACCGTAGTCGGAATCCTCGAGCCGGTCCGCCACAGACATTGGTATTGGTAAACGAAAACTGGGGTGAGGGCATGGGAAACGAGAAAGAAAAACAGTTATCTATTCAATTTGTATTTTAATGTTCAGTTTCCTGTTCGAGTTTCTTGTTTATGAGTTCGGGTTTGTAGTCTGACTTAACGAGGTGTGGTACAATTTATGGTACTGCATAGGCTGGGTTAACGGGACAGTTGGATGATGTGTTTAACTTAACTTGACCCAATATAGAAAATTTAGCTATCTTAAGCAAAGCTTAGTAGCAATTTCTATATTGTAAGAATTCTGTGTTTTAGACTTGACGAACACAATCTCGATAAAATTTGTAAAAAGGATTGTAATAGTTTACAGTTGGAAGTTTTCCGGTTTTTTTTTAACATGACATATCTTAAAATTGTAATTTTATTCTAAATAATATTTGTTGTTATGAATTAAACGACAAATGGTTACATGACAACATTTCTTATACGAACTAGTAAGGTTCTACTAACGATAGGAATGAACAGTTATATCTTAACATTCACAAGATTTCAAAGTAATATCTGAGATCAATGTTAAAATACTCAATCACAGCGGTATCTGAGAGTTTGCTTGAGATACGAACAACGAGTGCTATTTTTGTAATTGCTCATTCGTGAAGAAGATTCAGGAATTTTGCTATCCGGAAAATAAATGACATACAATATAGCTTATCGTTAAAATACTATGAAAGAAATCAATAAGAAAGGATGTACTGTAAAATGTACAATAAAAATACAACTCAATTATAATACCCGTATTAAGGCATATAATGTACGATAAATTGAAAATTCGCAGTAGAACTGGGAGGATTTTATGCATCAAAACAACTAAAAATTAAACATTTTCCGTCAAAAATCGTAATGTATTGATTTTCAATAAAGCTCGATTCAAAGTAAATCTGGACGCATGGTTTAATGCACCACCGCGTCCCTGGTGGTTGGAACAAAAAACGTTTGACAGGCACTTGTTGATGTTTCATTGACGACGAAATTGGTGCAAAGTTTTTCACGACTGATCGACGCATCTCTGAATTACGTATCCTGGAACTTGAGAAAAGAAAATTAATTATGCACAAACATCTAGAACAACGTCGTGTGAAACATAATCCATTCCAAAGCATTGTTCATAAGTTGAACCTTATGAAATTCTTAAGATTATTTGGCTGAGTGTAGGTAATATTTTACAAAAAAAATGTTGATTAACATCCTAGCTTTGAAACAATATCGATATAGTAAAAAGACTAAAAATTAAATTGTTCAAGGATAGGTTTATCCTCGATTTTTACACAATGTTTTCGTAGGGGTCTCTTGACCTAGTCTTAAATATTTATTTAATCGTTGGCTGTTCTGTACCACGAAATGTTCAATAAGGCTTGCTTCATTTAGAATTGGAACAAGCTTTTGCTCATATTGTAGCGCTCTGGTGGACGGATTTGGAAGTTCTTGTCGGGAATTTTGTCAGCTTCACGTATGTTTTTTTGAAATTCCGCAAATCGACTGTACTTTGTAAACAATCAACATGGAAGCCGAAAGAAGGGTAAAAATTGTGCACAGTTATTTGGAAAATCCATTGTGGTCTGCATCTAGGCTAGCTAAACAGCTGAAATTGCCCAGAAATACCGTATGGCGCGTTATCAAACGGTATCAAACGGAAACATTGACGACTATTCGGAAGCCTCAAGCCAATCGTCAGAGTGGAACTGTCGACCGGAAACTGCGTGGTAAGATTTTGAAGACGATTAAGAGGAATTCCAATCTGTCGGACCGTGATTTGGCCAGAAAATTCGGTGCTGCCCAAAGTACCGTGAGGAGAACTCGACTCCGGGAAGGAATCAAGTCGTATCGAGCTAGCAAACAGCCAAATCGGACCATAAAACAGAATAGTGTGGCCAAAATCCGTGCTCGGAAGCTATACGACCAGGTGCTGACCAAGTTCGACGGGTGTCTTCTGATGGACGATGAAACCTATGTCAAGGCTGACTTCGGGCAAATCCCAGGTCAAAAATTTTACTTGGCAACGGCTCGAGGGGATGTTCCAGCCAAATTTAAATTTGTTTTTGCCGACAAATTTGCACGAAAATTCATGATTTGGTAGGACATTTGCAGCTGTGGCAAAAAAACGAAAGTTTTCGTTACAAATAAGACAATGACGTCGGTACTATACCAAAACGAGTGTCTCCAAAAACGAATTTTGCCGTTCATTCGATCCCACGACCATCCCGTAATGTTTTGGCCAGGTTTGGCAAGCTGTCATTACAGCAAAGTCGTTCAGGAATGGTATGCAGAGAAAGGGGTCCAGGTTGTTCCGAAAAACCTTAACCCACCCAACTGCCCCCAGTTCCGCCCTATTGAGAAATACTGGGCAATCATGAAGAGGAGACTCAAGGCAAAGGGAAAGGTTGTCAAAGACATCAATCAGATGAAGACCTGGTGGAATAAGATAGTTTAAACGATGGACGAAGAAGGTGTGCGCCGCCTAATGAGCCGTTTTACAGGAAAAATTCGAGAATTCCTTCGAAACCGTGACGAATAATATTATCCGTATTTTTTCTTAGAAGTATGAAGAAAACGCTACATTTGTATAAAAACAGATCTTGAATTCAATAATAAATAACTGAAATACAGGCAATTGTTTTTGTTCCAATTCTATCTGAAGCAAGCTTTAAAATAATTTAAAAAACGAAACTTTGGATGAATTTGGATGTATAGGGTGTTCCAGGAGGTCTAAGCACGATTTTAATGCGCCATTATTTACATTTCAATCAATAAATCTGTGAGTGCTTATGCCTTCACTGTTCATGAAAAGACGAAGCATTACCCAGAAAAAAAGCGCAAACAGATCGTGCACAAATGGTGCACTGTTTCCAACGTTTCACTGAGGCAGTTGGCAAAAATGGAAAGTGTGAGTATCGGAGTAGTTCGTGAAATGATTCGGAAGTAAAGTGAGGAGTCTGCCTTTCAAGACAAGAAAAAATCTGGATATAAACTGAGCCCTATGGACAAAGACCTGACCGGAAAATCACGCAAGCTGCCGTCCGTATAAAGGCTACTTCCATTTGAGATGTGGTTAAAAGCCAGAACTTCGAAGAGTATCGTCGGCCGAGCAAAGACACAAAATGTATCGAAAAAAACGTGATGCAAAGTTTAATCCAGAGGACCAAAAAAAACTGGTGTGAAATCGTACAACTTACAGAACTTCTCTGATCAGGACGAACACCATAGGTGGGATGGAAAATCTGCCAGCAGACTCCTGAAGAACTCAGGGTGTGGGGATGAGGGTGCCCCGGAGACACCTTCAGTTTTCCGTATTGCTTCGGGGATGGCTATTGTATTTATTAAGCACCCACTATGTCCAACTACTTAGGGCTTCAGTAGTGAGGTGGTCCTTGTGACCTGCCTTTGGTCGTTCCGCCATTTTTGTTCGAGATCGAGGATGTCCAGGTCTTGGCACATCCTCTGGACCAGGTTATCTGAAGTCGTGTCGTGACAGCTTACGGCTATCATGCTGTCGATGCGAAGACATGCAGAGAAAACATGTTTCGCAGTTTCCTCAACTTCCGCGCACTTGGTCCATACGGAGAACTGTACATGCCCGTATTTGTGCAGATATTGTCTAAAGAAGCCATGGCCTGACAGAATTTGCGTTAAATGGGAGTTCTCTTCACCGTGTCGCCTACCAACCCACCCGGATAGTTCCGGGGCTAGTCGGTGGGTCCACCCAACTTTGGTAGAGTTATTCCATTTCCTTTGCCGCTTTACCAGATGTGGCTCTAGTGGTCTTTCGAATACCTCTTGTTCCACGTTGTTCAAAGCACGCTCCAGTATCCTGGAACTAATCCATCTCTCCATAATGCCAATGGAGTGTGAGGGGCCGTTAGATCCACCTCTTCAATGGATGCACCACATATCTCAAGGGTGATGTTGTCTGCGAAACCGACTATCTTCACCTTGTTCAGGAACTCAAGCCGTAGTACCTCATCTTATATCGTGTTTCATAGCATCGGACCCAGGATCGAACCTTGTGAGACGTCTGCGGTGATCTGAACACGTTGTTGGCCTACCTCTGTGTTGTATACCAATACGCGAGCCTGATAATAGCTTTCAAAAATCTTGTACAGGTACCCAGGAACCTGGAGGCGTTAGCCACTCAACTGACGCTATTGAACGCATTCCTCACGCCAAGGGGACTCCTCGCCTCTTGCGCTGGATTGTCACGTTTGCCGTCTTGGTGACGGACAGAATGACATCCACCGTTGACTTCACTTTACGGAAGCCCTACTGGTTGTTACACAGATCGCCCTGACCCTCCGTGTACTTTGTCAGTCAGTGACTTCCCTGTCTTTGGTAGCAACACTATGGTCTGAATTTTCCAGTTGTCCGGAAGGACACCCTCGTCCAGGACACCTTTGCATCACCACCCTGAACATTTTGGGAGGCAGCAAGATAGCCGGCTTGATGGCCAGGTTAGGAATACAATCCGGTCTCAGGCGCTTTGTTCACCTTTAGCGACTTTGCTATCGCAATAAGTTCGTTATTCGTCACCGTCGCCTCTGCTCCAGCCCCCGTTGTGCCGTTGTCAATACTCTCGTGGTCACGGGTGTTCGGCGGGGCCGTCCAGCCTTCCGTCGCTATGACAGCGTTAAGGTCTGGGATACCGGAACGCTGTTTATGCGACAAATCTACAGTGGTGGTATCTACGTTGGTACCCCAACGATTACCTGCAGCAGCTTTAGGTGTTGCTCGGTTGGAGCCGCCGTCCCTCTTCTGTTGGCTATTACTACTCAATAGACGTCACCAATAGGCGGATTCGTATTGACCTTCTGATACAGGCTCTCACAGCAGGCTCATTGCTGGCCTTTATCTCCCTGTTTAGCGTGGCCTTTGCGGCGACTAGCACCCCTCTATGCTCGATTCTTTCGGCTTGTGCCTAATCCTGATGGGTGCTACTTTCTACTTGTGCCTAATTCTGATGGGTGCTCCTACACTGAAAATCTTGCCGAATGGAATGCACCGCATCATGATTGCCGGTAATCCGGTTCCCGTATAGAACCTACAGATTTCCAAGAATTGCTTGCCTTGTTTCGGCCTGGTGCACGTGTAAATTCACCGCTTTTCCTGCTGACTTCATGGACCGCTTGCCAATTCGTCGTCCTGGTCGAAGTAGGGGTTTCGCTTGGGTACACCGCTCCCTCTTCTGCTACGATGGCAACCAATCAATCTGGAACACTAGATTAGGAGAAAAATAGCAAATCTAGAGTTGGGAACGGAATGCTCCCGCAATAATATCGGAACCTACTTCTCGTGAAGGCCTTTCCTGTTGGAGGTAGATCTGCTAAGCTCGTGATTTCCCCTCACAATCACGTCACGTGCGCCCTCTAGGTTGGTTTTGGTTGGTTTCGTTTTACCACGTGAGGTTCAGATTGAACTTGTTGGCGGTAGTAGCTTTGCTCCCTCCATTGACCCGCGGTGACCGAGAAGTTTTCACCGCTTGTGGTTTCCACTACGGCCTAACACGACCGAACTGTGTCGGACTCGAGAACTGTGTGATTATCTTTTCAACTTGTTTACCCCCTCTGGGCGGAAGCTCCGGCACTCAATCACTCGCTTCGTTTGCGAGAAAATGCATTGTATGAGTCGCGATGTTAAGCAGAGCACCCATACAGCAGATTTTTTTCGATCACGTTCTACAAATAATTAACTAACGTAACAGTCTGGCCAGGGCTTCCAGAAGAATCTTGCCCCTGCAAATTGGAAAACTCTTCAATCGACCATCTTGGCGGTGCGTAGCAGCTGCAGAAGAACACTTCATGCACCTAGACAACCGTGAATACATCGGACACTGCAGTTGCTGGGCGGCTTCACAGTCAGGTTCAGTTGGGTTACCTGCATTACGATTGGGTTTTTGGTATACCCTTGGCGGCCGGGCACTTAAAAACCCATGACGTGCTAACATTCTCGTTCCCCAGCACACATCAACCAATAGGGGGGTCCTTTTCAGTCCCGTGCCTTGTGAATTTTGCTGCCACACCTTCTGCACATGTTGCATCTATGTGGGCCGTTGCACTCTCGGAACATGTGCCAACTCTCTAGCCATCTGAAACATGCCTTCGACAGTTGGTGCAGGTTAAGTGGGCTTAAGAACCATCTCACCTTCACCTCAGCCACTTTCAACGCCGTGTCCACGTTAGTTGCTGCCACCCACATTGTTGCCACCTGGGTCTCGGGTGGACCCTTCCGCATCCGTATGGCTGTGGCGGCAGCCTCGACCTTACACTATTCCTTCAGTGCAGTGGAGAACTCGTCTACCTCGTTGATCTCATCTAGGTTCTTACACTGGATCGTCACCTGTGAGATTAGGGCACGTAGCTCCACACCCTCACCTAAGGCCTGTTTTGCTAGCTCTGTAAGCCTTTAGCTCCGTGGTCTGCTTGAGCTCTTAGATCATTGCGCTGGTACCGTACGGCGTACCGTACTAAGCGCACATCGGCTCCTTATCACACTCATATTTTGACATACAGGGTGCGACAGAAAATAATGCGAAAATTTGTTCTATTTATTTCAAATCCCATTTTCAACTAATTCAAGCAATAATATCAACATTTTCGAGTGCGGTTGTCTTTATAAGGTCCTTTCAAACAAATTCATTCAATGTGTCCTCCATTTTTATTGATAACATCCTCGAGCCGACGCCGGAAGCCAGAGCATGCCTTTCGGATGTAGTTCTACGGCATTGACTGCTATGTGCGTGTTATGGTTGACTTCATGGTTTTCACACTAGGGTGTGATGTTTTGCAGGCTCATGCTTCAACATATGCTCCAATCGAATAATCCAACGGATTAAGATCTGGACTGCTGGGGGTCCACAAATCCTTCGGCCAAAACTTCATGTTATCGTTCAACCATTGTTGGGTTCGATTGGACGTGTGACACGGCGCTCCATCCTGCTGTAGCACAACGTTTTGGTCCTTGAAGAAGTTGGCCTTCACCCAGGGAAGCACTTGGTCCTTTAAAATACCGATTTACACTTCGGTATTGATTTTAGCTCCAGCATCAATGACACCAGCCGGATGTTTGGTTTGAAATTTGAATTTCACTTTTTCCGGAACGTTCTCCATTTTCTGCGGTGAAATGTACCGGTCCGTGCGAATGTTAGCCACAGCATCGATGCGGAAAAGCTTTTTGTCGGAGAACAAGATAATATTTGATTCCTTCTTCAACAAGGAAAGCAATCTCTTGGAACGAGTCACTCGTAGTTCCTTGACCCGGTCCGTAATCAAGTGGCGTTTCACTCTGGCTCTGGAAGATCTTTAATGATTTTCCACATGGATTTCTCCGAAATATTGGCTACCTTTGCAAGTTTTCTTATGTAACGCACCGGGTTGCGAGCAATTTTTGCACGGACCGATTTGATCACGTTCGGCGTGCATGCAAAGCGTTTCCCGGCTTCCGCTGCTTAGGACCATCCACCAGGGACTTTTTTATGCGGTAAACTGTTGCCAAATGGCACCCTACCACACTTTCAATCTTTTTTTCGCGAACATTTTGACGAATCTATATAAATAAAAATGAGTTGAGGTTTCCTTTGTCACGATTTAACTATCGAGCGGAAGGACCGATCAGCGTGAAATTTTGTATGCAGGGGTTTTTGGGGCCGGAAATTTTTTTTATGATGGTTAAAGACCGCTCCCTTCACTGAAAAGAGGGGCTCCCATACAAATGAAACCCATAATTTCTACACAACTCGAGAACTAATCAAGCAAAAGAAACCAAATTTAGTATGTGTGAGTTTTTGAAGGCAAAAAAGGTTTTTATGGTAGCTTGAGAACCCTTCCCGTCATAAAAGAGGGGGCTCCCATACAAATAAAACACAATATTCTGCATAACTCGAAAACTAATCAAGCAAACGGAACGAAATTTAGCATGTGGTGGTTTTTTAAGACGAAAAATGTTCCTATGTTTGAGACCCCTTCCCATCCTAAAGGGGAGGGGCCTCGATACAAATGAAATACACTATTCTGCATGACTCGAGAACTAATCAAGTAAATAGAACCACATTTTGTATGTGGTGGTTTTCGAAGACAAAAAATTGTTCTCCTCTTTCTTAAAGGGGGAGAACCTATTCAAATGAAACGCAAATCCTTGCATAACTCGAGAACTAATAAGAGAAATAGAACCAAATTTCGCATGTGGAAGTTTTTGAAGGAGGGAAATGTTTCTATGGTGATTTGAGACTCTTCCGTCATATGAGGAGGAAGGGGGGGGGGGGTGCTCTCAAACAAATGGAACCCAAATTTCTGCATAACTCGAGAACTAATCAAGCAAATGGAACCAAATTTGGAATGGACGCGGTTTTTAAGGCATGAAATGTTTTTATGGTGGTTCAAAGCCCCTCCTTCCTCTTAAAAGGGGGGCTTTCATACAAATGAAACACAACTTTCAACCTAACATGAGAACTATACCTACTGCTTTGCAAATTTGTATTCAGTGGTTTTTGGGTCCGGGAAAGCATCTTATGATAGTTCGAGATCCCTCCCCCTCTAGAAAGCGTTCCTTATGCAAATGAAAAACAAGTTCCTGCATAACTCGAGAACTAATCAAGCAAATGGAACCAAAATAGGTATGCGTGAGTTTTTGAAGGCAAGATTTGTTTTTATTGTAATTTGAGACCTCTTCTCACTCTGGAAAGGGGGGCTACCATACAGACGAAACACAAATTTAAGCCAAACATGAGAACTATCCCTACCGCTATGCTAATTTGCATGCAGGGGTTTTTGGGTCCGGGAAAGCATCTTATTATAGTTCGACACCCCTCCCGTATTTAGAAAGGGGGGCTCCCATGCAAATGAAAAACTATTTTCTGCATAACTCAAGAACTAATCAAACAAATGAAACCAAATATGGCATGTGGAGGTTTTGTAGGCAAGAAATGTTTCTACGGTGGTTTGAGACCCCCTTTTCTTTGAAAGAAGGGGCTCTCATACAAATGAACCATGAATTTGAGCAAAACATGAGAATTATCCAAATAGGTATGACTATTTTTATGCAGGGATTTTTGGAGTCGAGAAAGGTTCTTATGATGGTTCGAGACCCCTCCCGCATCTGGAAGGGATGCTCCCACACCAATGAAACACAAATTCCTGCATAACTCGAGAACTAATCAAACAAGTGGAACCAAATTTTGGATTTGGGGGTTTTCGGAACCAAGAAATGTTTCTATGGAGGTTTGGAGGGTGGGCTCTCATGAAAATTAGACACAAATGTCAACCAAACATGAGAATCATACCTACTATTATGAAAACTTATATGTAGGGGTTGTTGAGGCCAGAGAAGGTTCTTATAATGGTTTGAAGCTCGTTCCCCGCCTGGAAGGGGAGGACTTCCATACAAATGAAACACAAATTTCTGCAAAGCTCGAGTTCTTGGAATTGGAGTTCTTCAAATGGAACCAACTTTGGCATGTGGGGATTTTTGGGCAGGATTTTTTTCTTAGGTGGTTCAAGACGCCGTCCCTCTGGAGAGGGTGAAGGAGGGCTCTAAAACCAATGAAATAGACATTTGAACCAAACATGAGTATTATCCATGCAACTAAAAAACAAAATGTGTGTTTCTCGGATAAGAAGTATATTCTGATAGAAGTTTGGACCCCTTTTTAGTCAAGAATTGCAAGAGAAAATTACGTACAAACTGATAGGACACGGCTTCGTTTGTCTTTGAAATGCTTCTACGCAGAAAGCAAAACCGGTAGAAACTACCGGTCCAAAGGTTAAATTAATAACACAAACCTTTTTTTTGCATAAATAACACACACAAACAAACAAAAATATTTTAACCAGATTCATTCAGAACAAAAACCATAAACGCGCCAATTCTATTAATTTTTCATTCATTTAGTCGCATGCGCTGCAAGGCTCGCACCGGGTTCAGCTAGTTTGCAATAAAACAAATAGAATGTTTGGATGTAGCACTTGAAACATAAACAAATGCACTTTCGAAAGAAATTAGTTACTAGCAACACGAATCAACCCAATACTCAAGTTTGAACGTTTTCGCATTATTTTCTGCCGCACCCTGTACGTACCTCAGAAGTCTACCAAGTACGAAGTTCATTCACCAAACCATTCTCTGGCGAGACGGAGAAGGGCGCCGATTTCATGGCGTTACCAAGGACCAACGTTCGATTCCGTTTCGTTTACCGTTGTAAAAACACGGCCTCCATAAAAAGCATTAAGTAGCAACAGCTTTATAGATGGCGCCACAGATTTATTTTGACTTGGTAGACGGGAAAATGTAATGAAGCAATAAGATGAATAGGCGTCGGTTGTGTGCAAAATGATTCCAATGGAAATTTAAAAAAAAATCGTTAGCTTGAGTGTCTGTCTGCCACGCTAACTATAGAATTTCCTTTAATTTAAACAAAAACCTGGTCTAGTGTGACAGACAATTTGATTTTGATTGGGAAAAAATACTAACGTACCATAAGATGCAGATTTCTCTTTATGGATTTGAGCAATTATCAGAACTCTGCATAACACATCGAATTTTCCTAGCCTAAAAACTCCAACCGTGAATGAAGGCAATATATTCCTTGATCCAACTTCGATTGTTGAAAGGTGCAACCCAAGAGTTTGTGCATGCAATCTTCTAACCTAGCTTTGAAATTGCTGTAAACGTTGCGAGAATGAAGATACGAAGGGAAATAAAGCAAAATCCCAATTATCCGATAACGAAACAGTATCCAACGATGGTGGATATACTTAAATTTTCCCGTACCTTTTCAATGTCAGGTGAATCAGTATCAATGTTAGCACTGCAACTAGCAAAGCAAAATGATTATGGAAACGAACTTTTACGCGAACAAAAGACGTTGGCTCCCAGATAGCGATACTGAACAATTTGTAAACTCAAATGACTAACACTGCCTTCGCTAATAAATTTCACACCACATAAGATTGATCTTCCTACCTACTGTATTCAAAGGAAGGACTTTTCAAAAGAATTAATTAGAATATTGCAGTGCACGGAAATGCACCGGAAAGCATGTAATTACTTAAATAAACTAATCTGCGTTGCGCTGGCGTAGCGTGAACCTATCTTGGTGTAGATGCTGATGAAAGTTAGTGTCATTTTCATACACCTTTACTCGGAAAATTTCCATTCCTGAGCCACCTTCATACGGTAAAGTTTGTCACAGGCAGTGGTTTCTAAGAACGTTGCTTTCTTGGTTTACTTTCCAGGGATCCTTGTTCCCCATCGCATACTTTTCCGTCACATATCTGCTTGTTACCTGGCTTGGCGTCGGCATCAGATAGGTTCGTTATGTAACAAATTTCCATCACATACCCCAACTGACTTTAATTAAACATGAAAAGATCTGTTTCTTGCAATTTGCGCTTGTAAAAGTTTTTCACACCAACCCACCCTACGTCTATCTGGTTTTTCTTTCCTACGGCTGACTTTTCCGGCTTTAGAAGAAAACGACAATCAGATGGTTCGTAAGACGCGAGCACCACGACCCAACGCAGCAGGTTCTGTGCGATGAGACAGTGTATTAAATTTATTTCAGGACCTGGCTGAGGTGTGACAGCTGAATTAAATAAATTCAGATGAAGACAGTTAAGGCTGGAGATTGAACTCTTAGCCTGGGTTGTTTCATCATAACAATGTTGTTTGTGAAAGCACACAATTGTGAGAAGGCAAACGTAATAATTCAACGTGTTAATCGGTGACATAAAAGTCAGAAGTATGAACACGGTGACAAGATAACCTAAGATAATTTCATCACGATGCTGTGTGTTTAGAGGGATCTGAAAAATCAAGAGATACGATGCAAACAGGTATTGCATAGACTTCATGTGTTCTCCTATCTTTGAAAGCAAAATTGATTTTGTTCAATATAATAACCCCAGTATTAAGGGCCATCCAGTATTTAGGGCTAGTCAATGATTAATTAAGATTTTAAACTAAATTTAGAAACTGGTATGAACTAGAATCTTCATTGTTGAAAAGAACCTACACGGAGGTTGGTTAATGACTGTACAATGTGTGTTGGGGGGTCTCCCAACCACTATCTTGGTTTTCCACTGCCCGGTGAACGTGCCTTTCAGTCTCTATGTCAATTGGTCATCAAAGGACCCTTTCCACACAAAATACATTCACATCAGTCCAATTTCACAACATTACATTAATTATTTGTTTAGTACATATTGTTCACTAAAACACCAAATTTATTCAACAAACTAAACCATATTTATTCTTAAAAACTAAACATGTACTTCAAGGAGTTCGCCTCCGGTCGAACGATAGCAACAATTGCACTTTTGCACTGTCTGCCCTAGTGACCAGGGTTGCCACATTATTTTTCGTTCCCATTTTTAATTTTTGCCATAAAAATCTTGTTTATCTGTGTTTAACTAAAAAAATCTTTGCAAAATTCTTTACTTCAAACTTTCTTTACTTTCAAACTTTAATAACAGAATGAAAAAATTTCAGATGCCTGAACGCTAATGCACTTCTCTTTAAATAATTATTTTGAACTCAGTAAAGCAGACATACAGTATGTAAAATAAGTATATCCACCCCTGCTTCAAATTTACAATTTTCCTGTTATCGATTCAAATATAAGTTGATAAAATGAGTGTTGTTATGTGTTTAGTCCATTATAAAGTACCTATCATTATAACATTAAATATACTTGAATTAATCTTGCTCTTGAAAATCTATGCCAAGATCAATAGAAAAGGAAAGTAAAATATGCAAAAAAAGTTCATCCACCCAAACATGCTTAGTACCATTTTGCCGTGTATTGAGATGTTCCTGTCACTTTTTCGAATGTAAACATTGCATACAGTTATCCTTTCGTAGTGTAGAGGCTTTCGTGATTCAAATTTGAGTTCTCGTGTTTCGAAATGCCTAAAAACGCACAAATTAGCCTGAGTATCCGAAAACTTATCATAGAGCATCACAGGTGCGGTAAAAGCTACCGTCAAATTGTTAATATCGTTCAGATACGTAAAGATACGGTTGCTAAAATTGTTCAGAGGTACAAAAAGAATGATTCTTTCACACCAGAAGAGCGATCAGGGCGACCGGCGAAGACAAGTTCCCGGATTGACAGGGCTATCGTCAGAAAGGCGGAACAAGATCGAGGTTTGTCAGCTCCAAAAATTGCAAAGCAAGTTGAGAGTGAATTTTCTATCCATGTGACACCTCATACAATCCGAAATCGATTGCATCTATAAGGTCTGAAGGTCAGCGAAAAACATTAAAAAAGGCTCGAGATCATATTACATGACATTGGAGAAAGATCATTTGGTCAGACGAGACTAAAATAATGCAATTTGGGTCTGATGGTATAACATGAAAATGGCGCAGCCTACAGTCAAACATGGTGGAGGTGAGTTATTGCAACATCATTAATTTTCAACTAACTTAACTAGCTTTTATCATTTTCTGTGCATGTAGAGTCATGGTTTGGGGCTCGATGGCTTCGTCTGGCATTGGAGAACTCGAATTCATTGACGGAATAATGACAAAGAAGGTTTATCTGGACATACTAAAACGACAATTTTCAGCAAGTGCACAAAAACTGAAGCTGAGCCGGAGATACACGTTCCAGCAAGATGGGGATCCAAAGCACATATCGAAGCTGGTATCCCAGGGAAAAAATGCGAGAAATCGAATGGTGTTGGTTTCATTTAGGGTTGACCACAGCAAGTGTCCCATTTTGCCCATTTCTCCTCATTTTGATGCAAATTAGGTTTATTACCCAAAAACAGATCTTGGTGCTATTATATTGCATCCAAATGCACTGTAAATTTGCATAAAAACCTGAAGAACTGAATGAAACAGATTTCACTTTGATCGGATAACAGAAAGTGGTCCATATTGCCAATTTAACCCAAATCTCCCCTCATACTTGAATAAACTCATATACCATGCGGTTCTGAAGATCGGCGCTAGTAATATTGCTCTCGCTTGCACTGATCTTATGTATAAATGTCCGGAAAATCGAATGGGGAGGGTTTCGTTTAGGGCTGACTTCAGTAAAGGGTCCATTTCACCCGATTCTCCCCTCATACTTGAATAAACTAATGTACCATGCGGTTGTGAAGATCGGCGCTAGTAATATTACAATCACTTGCGCTGTACTTATGTCAAAATGTCAGGAAAACCGAATGGAGAAGGTTTTGTTAAGGGCTGACTTCAGTAAAGGGTCAATTTTACCCGATTTCCCCTTATAATTTTATAACCTCATATACCATGCCATTTTGAAGATCGGCAATTGTAATATTGCTCTTACTTGCACTGATCGTACGTAAAAATGTCCATTCGATTTGGTGATGGTTTCGTTTAGGATTGACCACAGTAAGTAGTCCATTTTACCCGAATTCCCCTCATCGTTTAATAATATCATTTAAATCAGGCTGTTTTGAAGATCGGCGTTAGTAATATTGCTCTCACTTGCACTGTACTTATGTAAAATTGTCCGGAGAATCGAATGATGATGGTCTTGTTTAAGGTTGCCAACAAAAAAATGTCCATTTTACTCGATTTCCCTTTATACTTTTTTTTTATCTTTATTTAAGTGGCTTTCAGCCTCCTGGGCTGGTTCGCCACTTCCCCTTTATACTTGAAAAGCCCACACAGATAAAAAAAAAACATTGAATTTTCTGCGTTATCTAATGCACATAAGAGGAATGGTAGATTTGGCAGAAAATAATGGGATATTTGATGTTAATTTAAGCCGGATAACGCCTGAATCAAGCCTGCTGTATGAAAGCTTGCAAACATTGTTGTTTGGTGCATCAAGGACTACAACCTATTGAGTTGTTTACGCCTCCTTCGGCTTGGGATTAAACGAGGCGAAATTTCACGCGCTTGTTAAAATTAATATTTTTTTTCTGTGCATATACCATGCGGTTCTATTACTATCACCTGCAATTTATTGTTGTAAAAATGTCCGAAGAATCTAATGGTGATAGTTTCGTTTACGGCTGTCTCAGTAAATTATCCGTTTTACCCTAAAGGGTGTCCACGATGAAATTGCCACACTATGAAATTGCTCTAACTTTTTAACCGTTCGGTAGAATTTAATGAAAATTTGCGTGGATTTAGTTCATAGTGCATTATTTACATCCTGCAAGTTTTAAAGTCCTGTGATCAAAACTCGCGGAAATGGAGTCGAAAGAACAGCTCGTGCGTGATAAAATCTTGCGCATTCATCACGAGAACAAGGATCTCTCTCATCGTTCCATCGCTAAAACGTTGGGAATCGCGAATTCCACGGTGTCGCGAGTGATTAAGCGGTTCGAGGAACGGTTGACCACCGATCGGAAGCCCAGAAGTGAAGGAAAAAGTATTCCGTACAACACCAAAAATCACAACCGCGTAGTTGGGGCCTTCAACCGAAATCCGAACGCCTCAGCTCGGGATGTGGCTAAGAAGCTGCACCTAAGCCGAAGTTTTGTCCAGAAGGCCAAAACTAAGGCTGGGCTTCGAACGTTCAAGGTACAAAAAGGCCCCTAATCGCGACGAGAAGCAGAACAAGTCCGCCAAAACCCGTGCCAGGAAGTTGTACCTCAACATGCTGACGAAAGTTGAATGCTGCATCATGGACGACGAAACATATGTGAAGGCCGACTTCAAACAGATCCCCGGCAACCTGTTTTTCACGGCCAAGGATAAGTTCCAGCGTTCCGGAGCATGTCCGCACTCAGAAGATGTCCAAATTTGCGAAGAAATTCCTGGTTTGGCAAGCCATCTGCACGTGCGGGAAGCGGAGTGCACCTTTCGTGACCCAGGACACGATAAACGGACAGGTGTACATAAAGAGTGCCTCCAGAAGCGGCTGCTTCCTCTCCTGAAGGCCCACAACGTCCCAACAATCTTCTGGCCGGATTTGGCCTCATGCCACTACTCCTAGGACGTGCTGAAGTGGTATGCGGACAATAAGGTCAATTTCGTGCCGAAACTGTTCAACCCTCCCAACACTCCGGAGCTCCGCCCCATCGAGAAGTACTGGGCGATTATGAAGCAGCACCTTCTTAAACGACCTAAGGTAGTGAAGACAGTCGAGGAACTGAAGAAAGTATGGGTTGATTCACAGGTTGTAAAAAAACGGTTGATTCATAGGTTGTGCAGAATCTTATGGCCGGGGTTAAGGCCAACGGTGCGAGCATTTGCGTATGGACTGTAAATAAAATACGAGTAAAATGGTAAAATGAAGTTTAATAGTTATTTCTCAATCCCTGAAAATTTGATGGCAATCGGATGAAAACTCGAATTTTGCGAATCAATTTTGTGTGTGGCAATTTCATCGTGGACACCCTTTATTTCCCCTCACATTTGAGAAAAAACTCACATATCATGCGGTTTTAAAAATTGTCATTTTTACATTAGATTCAATGGAAGATTTTCCATCTCATAAATAAAATACAGTATGAAATAAAAACAGTTCATTCTAATGTAAATCGACTACAAAAGTTTGCTCTCACAACGTATCATTGTCTTCGCTTCCATCAAAATCTGTATAGCTGTAGTCAGTATTATCTACGATCGCTTCATTATTTACAAGACGGAGGTAGTCGTTTCCACATAGTTGAATTCTGTCATGATAATTCTTTCATTCTGTAGTACAAATGCTTCTGACCTTTTGAGCAT